>VZRL01000805.1:64185-138182 GCA_013397895.1 Origma solitaria | reverse complement strand
GAGGGAGGGAGGGAGGAAGGAAGGAAGGAAGGAAGGAAGGAAGGAAGGACGGAAGGAAGGAAGGAAGGAAGGAAGGAAGGAATTTGTTTACTCCCTGTCTGTGCAGAGAAGGATGCTGGAGTAAATCTACAGAGCCAGCCCCTTCTCCGCATGCCAGATGCCCACTTTTACACCCTTCAAAGAGTGACAGATCAACATCTCCCCTACAGGAAACAATATTAAACCTACACTGGTTGGTGAAATATTTACTGCCCTTTATTTAAAGACACAGTACCATTGATTTTACCCCTCATGCTCTTTGGGGAAGGGGATTATGTGAGTAAAGAGCATCTACAGCCAACGAGTGTGAACTTTTCTGTGCCAATGACTACAGGTTAGCACAAAAGTTCAATCCAAATTCTTGCTTGGCTTTATCAACTGCTTGTTCCTGCTTTATCTCCTTCTTAGGTGGATTTATGGTGCCATCTTACTCTGATTCTCACTTGTTTGGTAGATTTATGGCATTGTCTTGCTTTCACATCTGCTCACTGCTTCCTGACGTCTTTCCTGCAGAGGGAATGTGTCCTACACATAAAACAAGAGGTTTGCGTGCAACTTGTGTGGACATGAACTACCTTTAAAGCAGTTCACTTGTCAGGAATGACACACAGAAATCCACATCTCCCTGCCAGAACCACGTAGGGATTACTGATGGGTATGTGTTGGACCTGCAGGGAAATGCATCCACCACCAAACCGGCAGCACCTGAGGTCTCTTTCAAAGTAACGATCCATCATTAACAGCTGACTGGAAGAGAAAAATAACCCATCAGCCAACTGATGCAGCTGTCAGCCGGGCAAATTTCTTCTCCAGACACCAGAGATGGGGTTTGTAAGGTTGAATGGACTTTAAACTAACGTTTCCAAAGAAAGGATTTTGTGTGAATGAAAGGAAATATGAATAAAAAACTTGTCTCATTTGTATTTTTTGTTCTACCTGCTGTGAGCCCTGAGCAAATGTGTAATGCTTACTTTTGACAAAGTGGTCCATGAAGCATAGATCAATCAGCTGTTACCACACACACCCCCTGAAGGAGGCCTGGAGGTACCTGATGTGTGGCTACCTGGCCTGTGAGCCTATTGGGATTGGTACATAAGGATTTTGCAGATTCAGAGCCCTACAGAGAGGTATTACACCTACACATATGAGCTGTGATCTCATGGGGTAACTTCAAGGAGTCTAGCTAAGAAATTGCAACTTATTCTCTGATTTGGAGTAATTTTGGTAGGAATTTATATTAAATTTGGCTCAAAGATCAACAAACTTGCCCATGTCAATGACCATGCAGAAGCAGCCCACAGACCCCCACGAACTGCATGGAAGAAGAGGAAAACCTTTGATCTACAGCAAGACTGGGATTATGGCCATGACCTGAATTTTCTTCAACACAGAATCTAATTTTTTTTTCCATCCTGGTTTATTTAAATATACTTAGTCATATGTCTGTGCTTATGGCAAATGTTCTGTTCACACTGACGTTGTCTGCATGAAAATAAAGCTATTGGTTTCCCACCTTTCACATCCTGTTTTAAGTGCTTCTAGAGTTCTGCCGCAGAGTTTTGGACTCTTTTTTAACAGATAGATTTGGAGAAATCTCTGCAGTGTTAACATGTGAAGCTGCCATGGCTCCTGTTCTTTTGTCAGCATCATTCTAAAAGCAGCTGACGCAATAGCAATTTCTCTTTTTTCCCCTCTTAGCACATCAATGAACAATCCCGATCATGCCCTTAAACACCTGCATCAATATCTTCATGGTCTAGAGGGAGCAACAAGGAGTGAAAGGTCTTTTTCAAGGCAGTAGAGACAAGGAAGACTTCTTATCACTCGCCCTTTGGAACTTCATGAGGTTTGAGTTGTCCCACTGATGCTTACTTAATGCATGTGCAGCCAATTTTTTTAATTTTATGTTTTTAGGAACAGTGTCACTGGCTGTTAAGCTCTAACAGTTCCTATAAATGCCACAGTGTTGCCATGGTAACAGTATGCTTTCACAGGCTTTCTGATATGGCAGAACATATCTTTATTCATGATGTTTGGCTGCTTCTTTAGTCTCACAAAGCAGGCATTACATTTACCATTGATAGCATCACTTCAGTATTCCCAATTACTATTTTTGGTCAGGCTTCATGTCAGAATTAGGTGCTTGGTTTTTTGCTTTGCTCTTTTATTTATTCTTGGACAGGATTTTTTTTCTTTTTTCTCTTTTCTTTTTTCTCTTTTCTTTTTTTTCTTTTTTTTTCCCCAAGTACTTGAAAATTGTCCCTTTTTCTATGGAATCTTGATTTGAGGTTTTCAGAATATTTTCACTAGTGCTTTCTAATCAATTTGGATTAAAAGAAAATTAAAATATCTCACTTGTGCAAAGTTTAACCACCTGTTAAAAAAATATTGCTGGTATTTCTGTGTTTTGTCTGTTATGGTGAACAGCAAAGTTGTATAACCAGAAAGGAGTGGCCACAAAACATTACTGTCTATGGAGCAGTTGTGTAAAATGAGTTGCCTTTTCTGTTTACCATCTGGATTTCTTGGTGCCAGGAGGCTGCATTGCACATTGCTGCTTTTTTTTTTTCTTAAACATGATTGGCACAAGGCAATTTTTTTCTCCTCTTACCTTGTCAATTCAGAGTGTTATGCCTTAGGTAAAGTTTTATGCCTTAGGGCTTTTTTTCCCCTGTCGTTTTTTTCTTCTGTTTAGGATTCCAAGTTCTGTCTGCCTGTTGCCAAATCTTTCCTTCTTCCAGAAGGGTCATTGTCAGGTGTAATCAAGCACAAAGTCATGCTGTAGTGGCCCAGGTAACAAATTATAAAATCAGAGCTTTAAATCAATTGAAGAGTTGTGATTTTTAATTGTCTCTCCCCAAGACTAGTTTACAGGCTACCTGGTCAAAATCATTATTTTTAGTCATTGTAATTCTTACTGTAAATGTGGACCAATCACTTTCATTAACCCATCCTGACTGGGTTGTGCACAAAAATGCAGCTTATTTCCCTGAGGTACTCTACTTATCTCACTAGCAATTATTTTAACACAGTGTAAATTTACTGTATGATGCAACACTCTCAACTTTTCTGAGCTTCTCTCTGGACCGCATAGAAAATGGATGCTATTAAAGTAGGCCGATGCTTGTGTACACAATGATTGAAATGAAAGGTTTGAGTTGAACGCAGTATTAAGTTCTGTGGAATTTCATTGATCGGTCCATGTGTTGCTGGTTACATAGCAGCAGGCACACAAATAATAAACAAAACCACAATATGCTAAATATAACCTCAGGATTGACACAGGCAGAGAAATTGCTTGCCTAAAACAAATGGATAATGCAGAAATACCATATAATGCAGTATATCACGACTAGGAAGTCTCCAATGTGTTCAGAAAATAATTTTTTACAACTAAAATCTGGAGTAACAAGATTTCTAGTAGCCCAGGTACAGCATGTTTTGTCCCAGCATTGAACAGTGATTCAGCAGTCCTTCCCAGGCTCCTTGTCAGTTCTTGGGACTGGTATCCAACATACAGACTTTACAGTTAAATTGTATAAACTGCACAAACATCATGTAGCACTCACCATGGCCCAAGTAACTATCAGAGTAAAAAGTCCTTGCTCTCAATTCTCTTGGGAAGTGTCTGGGGAGTGTGGGTTGTGGTAACACAAAAAGGGTACAGCAACATTAGAGGTGAAGAAAGGATTTTTTTGTTTTTAATCTGCACATTAGTATCAGCATTAGTAGAAGTTGTCGATAAACACATCGAGTCACAGACTCAATTCACCAGATGTGCTCTCCCCAGTGCCGAGCAGAGAATTATTATTATGCAACAGAGCCCAGGATGTGCTTGGCTGCCTTCACCACAAGGGCACACTGCTGGCTTTATGTTGTTTTACTCACAGCAACACTCTTCAGTCGTTCCAAGCGCATTTTCTTGCAATCACAGTGAAAGAAGCTCAGCTGCCTGAAGTCTGTTTTGACAGAGCCTGATTTCTAAGGGTGGGTCTTTCACACGGGCCAAATTAAATAGTAGGGGGATTTTCTCTTTGGAATCTTCATCTGCAACTTTTCAAATTTAAAATCCAGGGAGCTGATTGCAGGTAATCTAATTCTCTTATTTTTCTCTTTGTGGAGAAGTATAAGAAGAATAATGTGATTATTCAGTAATGGAAAATAGGAAAATAACCTATTTCCTTTTATTTAAAGCCCCTTTCAAATCCTTCTTGCAGTTCCAAGTCTCTCCCCGCCCCCTCCCCTCCTCCCCCCACCCAAAAAAAAAAAAAAAAAAAAAACAGAGAGAAAAACAAGAACTACAGAAAAAAAAAACCTTTTCTGCAATCAATTTCAATGGTTCCTTGGGCATGCAAGAATAATTCATTTCTTAGTGCTGGTAGCTAAAAGGGAAGGAGTACTGATCTGCAGTTCGCTTCTTCATAAAGTTATTTGGTAAATTCTTTCAAATTACTTGAATATCTAACTATTTTCCTTATTCTAGTGCAGCTCATTGCCTCTCCCTATAGTCTTCCTGATGTGTTTAGACTCTTTTGTCATCAACAACATATAAACTATCTAATACTGAGTTATTATGTAGCAACTCATGGCAGAACCAACCTTTTCCACAGCAGAATATGAGAGTCTCCCATGTCATGGTTTGATGAGTGTTGCCTACACACTTTTTCATTTCAGGAGCTGACTTTTGAGAACATGGATTAACGACAAATCATTATGGCTGCTGAAGTGCAGACGCACCAGGAAGTAATCATGAAGCTGTTTTCCTCACTCTGCCAGAAATATGTTTCAAATACTGAGTACACTAGAGACTTCTGGACAGGTTTCCTGTTTTTGCTTATCTACGTATACAGTTTCAGCACCTCCACTCTGTGTATACTGTTTAGATTATATGGATGCAGGGAAAGTGTCTTTCTGTTACAGGTTCAGCTACCATCTGTAGTTTGAATAACAGCTTTTCTGAAAAGAAAGATCTCTGCTGAGTGAGGCTAGGTCCACATACCTCAGTTTTAAGAGAATTTTTTTCTTTTTCCTCTACAGATCCCCAGTATTCTTTTCTATTTTTTTTTTTCCCAGAGAGAAGAACATACAGAAATATGTTTTGAAAAGCTGTAATTTTCCACTGTTTTTCTTTCAAAAATTTGAAATAGGAGGGAAAGAGAAAGAAGTGCCTATTTCTCAAATCCTTCCCAAATTTGAGAATAGGGTCAATGGGAGGTGTCTCAGTTAGGACCCACCTTCTGCCTCATTACTTGTGAAAATGATATCTCTGGGAATGTTAATTTGAAATCTATAAGCCCTCCACAGAAAAGAAAATCTCATCTCAGTCGAGTCATGGTACAGGAAGATCAACAGCCAAATACACTGCGAAGCAGAGGTTACTAAGAGAGGGTGGTCTGTTCATGACCTGTGGGCTGCTGAGGTAATTCCATTGAAGTTTATTTTGTTAATTGCTTTTATTATCTAGAACACTTTCACTGCTTTCAAATTCCAAAATCAAGACAAGCCTGTAGGATCTGCATTTTGGCTTTTCTTCTTCCAGGACCACATCTGAATGTCACTGACACAGTCACAGTATGGGTAAAGAAGGTTCACCTAAGGTCAGTTCTGTGTGCCTGAGTCTGAGCGTCCTCAGCTTCAGGCTCTATCATACTGAATGCAAAATGTATTTTTAGAGATTGAAATCCCCTTCAGGGATGGGGGTGTGTGTGGAGGTGAGAGCACATAAGGGACTTTCCACAAGGTAGTTAGCAGACAGAATTCCTCTCCTGCCAGCTGAAACCCTGTTTGTTATAGATTCAGGAGCAGAGCTAGATGTGCTGGGCATTACAAACGTTGATGTCATAACGTGTGCAAAGCCTAAGAGAAAACCTATGAAAGCACCACTTTTCTTTCAGATAGGATTGCCTGCCTTCTAAAAAATGATCAAGAGTTGCTATTTGTAGTGACAAAATGCTTATTGTGGAGGGTTTTTGTATGGTAGGGCTGCCAGTGTGTTTTCTGTCAGGGTTATCGTAGAGGTGCGATCACTGACACTGTTCTTTTTGTCTACACATCTGTTCCTTTGAATTGTGCACAATAAAACAAAATTGGACTCTGTGCCTGATGATAGAATCGAGGACAGTACAAACTGATGGCCTACAACAATGGGTACTTGATAATTAAAACTATGGTTTTGTGTAACTTGGAAGCGGTTGAGCACTATTGTTAGGACAAAAAAATCCTTTCTTCCAACTTTCAATACCAGGTCGAGCAATCTTCTTTGCACCTTGATAAATGTAAAGAAACAATTACTTAATTGTTTGTTTTTACTAGCTCTACATAAATAAACTGCAGATTTGTCCATAGATCTAGTGGAGTGTGACACACTATACAAGCTGCCAACTCATGGCAGAATATATCAGAAACAGCAGGAATCGGGAAGAAAAATACTTTGGGAAAGAAACAAAAAACCTCATCTGGCATGTGCATGTACAAATGATAAAAACAGAGAGAGGCAAATATTGACTCTTGTGCTCTGCACACAGTGGACATTACAGAGCTGTGAAGGGCAGAGAGCAATTGCAGACAGTGGATGTGACATCCTAACCTGGAATAAATTAACTGTTTTGCACTTAGCTGACCTAATTCTGCAGGAACATAGAGCTGCTTTTGATGCTCCAATGCAATGCTATATTTGATGGACTATGAAAAAATGTAATTTTAAAAAGCAGCTATTTCTATTCTATTTTAAATTAATGGACTTTTTCTACATACAGTGAAGTCCATTTGAGGCTATTCACTTGCATCTTTCAGTTTGCCAGTAAAAATCATGCAGGGAAAAAAGCTCATCATTTGTGGAAATTGTTCCTGTTCTTGTCTAACATAGCAAGAGCTATTCAGATCAGAGTACAGCTTGTTTTTCTCTGACCCTCTTCTGAAGCATCACCCCTGTTTATCACAGCTGCTTCAGCTGTGCTGAAGCATGGTATAAAATTAACTCCAAGCTAAACAATTTTGACTGTAATAACTCTGCCTGGAAAGTGTGTGGGGCAGATCAAAAGCATTCTATGGAATCAGCCGTAATGAGGCACTTCAGGTGGCTCAGATGGTATAGTCATGGTTTCAACATGAAGTATTCATTTATCCCTGGGGTTTGTGCTGATCGATCAACCTGGCAGCAGGAGAGTCTCAGCTCCTTCACCATTAGATGAGTCTATTTGATGATACAGTTTTTAGAAGGCTAAAAATAAAGCCAAATTGGTCAAAGCCAAAGTTTGGGAGAGAAGCACGCCCAGAGGGATGATGGAAAAAATAGACTTGTCTTCACACTGTATAGATAACCTTTAATAATGTTCCACAAGCTGGTGCTTCCACAATGTAAGCAAGAGAATAACTATGATATTTTGTGAGTACTTGTATGAACACTGATCCAATTTTTACATCTGAGGTTTTATAAACTAAAGTAAAATAGTGGCTAGTAAAGGGCCTTTTCTCCCCTTTCCCCCACTAGAAATAGGATTACAGTTGTGTATTACAAGTAATCTGCAGACATACTGCAGTACTTGAAGTGCTTACTATAATTTCCCTGTATTAAATTTTTGAGAACCTCATTATTAATAATATTCTGGCAGATACTTTGAGTTATTTTGTATACCCAGTAAATTGCTTTTTCCTACTTTTAAAAAGTTATAAATAAAACAGACCTTTTGACATTTATGATAACTTGGAAAGCAAGATGTAAAAATTCCCAGTGTATCTGATCTATTTATTTACTTCATCTGGTGCTGTCATTTAATTCATGTGTTTCTCCTCCACATTATAATAATAATTCACATCTGCAACATATGAGTGTGCTAGATATACCCATAATAATCAGATGTTAAACTGAAACTGAAATTAACAGTTTTCAGTCCAGTGAGGGGTTTTTTCTGTGTAACAATTGTCTATCGTTAGAATATTGTGTAAGGATTGAAAAATATAAGTACAGTAAATTTGGTAGGTTGCCCAGCTTTCAGTCTTCACAGTGCTGCATTTAAAAACTGGGTGTTGCTTACAAATTATTCTGACTTTGGGGCTATATTTGGGATTGGGGCAGGCTTTGAAAAACTAAATACACAGTCCTAATATATGTGAGTGAGGCTGCTTCAACTATTCCCCTGATTCTGTGAATTTCCGCAGTTGATTACTGTGGAACTGCTCACCTCACTTGGTGTCAATGTCAAAGGCTGTTCTGTGACCTTGTTACGACATGGCTGACTCCCGTTCTTCTTTACTAGGATATTTTAACAACTCAAAAATTATCTTTTGGAACCAGAAGCATTTTAAG
This sequence comes from Origma solitaria, assembly GCA_013397895.1. Classification (NCBI taxonomy): domain Eukaryota; kingdom Metazoa; phylum Chordata; class Aves; order Passeriformes; family Acanthizidae; genus Origma; species Origma solitaria. The sequence goes on along the minus strand of VZRL01000805.1, from coordinate 129,838 downwards.
ACATACAATTGGATCCCTGCTTTTCATCTCTTTGCTTTTCTACCACAGTATCTGGCAAACGACTCTCTGACCCTGCTCTTCAGTGCTTACCACAGCTTGAGCTGAACCTGAGGTGGAAAATATGAGTTATTTAAGACTTTCTTTGCATCTTCCCAATAGTGTGGCCCACCGGCGTCTCCTTTGGTGCACAGAAGTGCAGCTAGACTGGCTCGATTTCTCCACAGCTCTCTCTACAGCCCCGAGGAACAATTTTGTCTGTCAGTAGCTGACACAGCCTGTGCAATCCTGCATCAGCCGTGCCTCACTGCCAGGCACACACCTTCCTCTGGAGGCTATGAGGAAAGCAGTGAGAGCCTGTACGCCTGCTCAGTGCTCCTGTGCCAAAAAACAGCCGTGAATCAAGCGTGTCAGGCCTGGATGGGGCCCAGGAGGCTCGCAGTTGTTGTTAGAGTCGTGCTCCTTGGTGTCCAATGCTAGGGAAAGGATGAGCTTGAAAACATGGCCCAGAGTGGGAGGGAAGGCCTGCAGGGACAGGTCAGGGTGACTCAGACAGGGACTGAGCAACCCTCGGGCAAGTGGAGTTCAACAAGGGAAAATGCCGATTCTGCCCCGGGATGGGCAGCCCTGGATGCACGGACACACTGGGAATGAGGGTCCCGGTCAGTGTCCAGCTGGACATGGGCTGGCAGGGCCCTGGGGCCGCGAGGGACGGCCCTGTCCTGGGGCAGCAGGCCCAGCATGGCCGGCCGGGCCGGGAGGGACTGTCCTGCTCTACTCGGGGCTGGGGAGGCCTCACCTGGAATAGTGTGTGCAGTTCTGGGCACTACAACGTAAAACAGACATTAAAGTGTCAGAGAGTGTGCGAAGGAGGCCATGGGATGGCGGAGGGCTGTAAGGTGAAGCTTTATGAGGAGCAGCCGAGGGCACTTGGTCTGTTCAGCTGAGGAGAGTGAGGGGAGAGCTCTGCGCAGTCACAGCTCCTGCTGAGGGGAACAGGAGCGGCAGGCACTGAGCTCTGCTCTGGGACAGGGCCAGGGCCCAGGGAATGGCCTGAGGTTGTGTCAGGGCACGTTTAGATAGGATATTAGGAAAGGTTCTTCCACCACAGAGTGGCTGGGCACTGGAACAGGCTCCCCAGGGAATGGTCACAGCACCAACCTGACAGAGTTCAAGAAGCATTTGGACAATGCCAAGGTGATGATTCTTGGAGATGCAGGGCCAGGAGTTGGACTTGAGGATCCTTGTGGGTCACTTCCGACTCAGCTTATTCTGTGACTCTGATTCTGAGACAGGAGACCAGAGCAGCCATGAGGACAAAGTAGTCATGTCACTCCTGCCACTGACCTCTGCAGTGAGGAGAACTGTGCCATGGAAAATAGCTTTGGTGCATTTATTTCAGCAGCTTCTCTGAACATTCATTTCCTGTAATCTGAGTTTGTGATGGGCTTTCCATTGTCTTTTTAAGCTTTGTTGAAGATGAGATAAAACAAAATTCTTGAAGGGGAACCTTGACCACAGGGACAAAGACAGCAGGCATGTGCTGCCACAGGTGAGTACACTGTCCAGGGTGGTAGCATTGTATAGGTGCAATTACTGGGAGGTTTCTCCTCCTTGCTTTTCAGTCTCTCCTTACTAAGTGTAAAACAAATCATGGCACATCTGGACTGCAAGTATGGACTATTTAATGCTTCCATTTAGACGGAATTTCTTTGCCAGCTTTTGACTTTTACGAGACTAACTAAACGTCAATCTTTCCTGAGCAGAAAATTCCATATTCAGGCCCAAATGGTTACATCAGAAGTGCAATGATTTCAGTAAACTCACTAAATTTGGCTTTATTTACCGTTCTGTTCAAGATTTTGATAATGAATTAGACGCAAAAGAAAAATTAGATATATCAGTGCAAACTGGTGCAGTTGCTTACTAGTGGAACTATGACCTAAATTACTCTTGGCCGCAGACTAAACATGGAAGGGATGTAGGAAAAAGTCTTCAGCTCATGCAGATTGATTTGATCACCCTTCCTGGAAGTTCTATTTGTGTACTGATGATAAAGGTGGCTGAGCTTAATGAATGAATTAAACAATGAGGATAATCATGTCAGTTACACTTCAGAAACATGCATTTCTGCTGAACAATGAGGAGCTGACCTCTTAGGCTATGGAACAGTTGCATGACATTGTGCAAAACAAATTTCTGTGTGCTGGCAGCAGGTTGGTTGATTTGAAACCATACATTTTGCTGGGTGCAAAAATTAAAGAGCAGTACACGATTTCCACTGGTCTCTCCCTGACTGTGTGAGGTGTACTGGATCTCCCTGGAGAGGCCCTTTGCTCAGAGATGCTTTTAGGAAAAGGGTTAATTCTCTCCCATGAGAAAAGAAATGCAACAGACAGACAGGGAAGCATAGCCAGAATGAGAGAAAAGAGAAAGAATCAATCTTGCACATACTAACAGAAGTATGCAACAGTACCAAACCTGACATGTACACACAAAAAAAAAATAGAGCTTGGAGTAACAGAACAGACCTCAACACAAAGAAACCACAGGCAGCCACGTGGTTACACTGAGAGATCTCCAGCACTGCAAACTTTTCATTACCAGAGACCTGCCAGTACCTGAGCACCATTTTAAGCTCCACCTGCTCTTGTAAAATGGAAGCCCACCATCTGTAGAGGTTTATGATTCATTTGCCAAAAACTGCAGGGTGCTGAATTGACAGAGGTCCTGTACTGTCTTTTGTAGAACTGGCTGGTTTAGAAAGAGTAAATGTTGTTTCCTATTTATTTGGGTGTATCCTTTCAATGGAGGAGAGATTGTTTCCTGTACTTTTTGTTACAGAAGAGTTTCAGCAAACCAAGCACTCTTCAGAGTGTATACCAACTTTAAAAATGCAAGTCTGTGAAGTTGTTAGATGTTTCTCAAACCACAAATGATTGTTTGAATTGGGTGCTGTGGGGCCTGTCTCTGCAGTAGCAGCTTCTGGCACGCCTTTTCTGCAGTGGTGGTGGCTGAGAATGCACAAGGTACACAACACTGCCTGTGCTCTGGTATCTGTTGAGTGGTTAGTAAGAAAGGATGTCAAACCTCTTACATTAAAGGTTTATCATAAGGAAATGTTCCAACTTGGAGCTCTCCATAAATGCCACTCAACAACTTTATGACATCAGCAAGGGCATTTTCTTCCCTGCGAACCTTTTATCTGGAGTGGCACATCATGGAATTATGGACTCGTGGAATTGTCAAGGTTGGAAAAGGCCTCTAAGACCTCTAAGAACTCTAAGATTATCAAACCCAACCATTAACTCAGCACTACCATTTTCACCACTAAACTGTGTCCCCAAGTGCCCCTTCCATGTATTTTGAACACTTCCAGGAACAGTGATTCCACTTCACACGGCAGCCCCTTCCAATGCCTCACCACACTTTCAGAAAAGAAATTTTTCGTAATATCCAATCTAAACCTGCCCTGGCGCAACTTTCCCGTCATCCTGTCCCTGTTCCCTGAGAACAGAGCCCAATATCCCCTGGCTGTCCCCTCCTGTCAGGAGTTGTGCGGAGCCACAAGGTCCCCCCTGAGCCTCCTTTTCTCCAGGCTGAGCCCTTCCCCAGCTCCCTGAGCCGCTCCTGGGGCTCCAGATGCTTCCCCAGCTCCATTGCCTTACCTAGACATGCTCCAGTCCCTCAATCTCCTGTTGGGAGAGGCCCAGAAGTGGACACAGCACTTGAGCACCCTCTGCCCCTAGCTGGGCCACCTTGTAATAGACATAGATCAGGTTGGTCAAGCAGGATGCACCTTTCCTAAATCCAAGCTGTGTGGGCTTCATCCCCTGGTTGTCCTGCACATGTTATCACTCAAGCTGATCTTGGCATCAGCTAGTGAGAGAAGTGTTAAAAGACACGGCCAGCTGACACAAAGGGTTTCTAATAAAAAACCGTATTCATCTGCAAGGTAAGATACACCATTATCCAGCTGGGACGATGGCAGTGAAGAGTGTGGGTGGCAGGGAAACACTGAGTGACTGACTGATCCCTCATGAGGTTTCCTAGAGCTTGGAGAATTGCTATGCAGTGGTGAGGGTTCATTAGGAAACCTGAGAAAAGGGTGTAAGAAGGAAGTATATAAACTAGAGGGTATGAGAGTAATGGGGCTCACCACCACGGCAGCAATGGGATCTGGCTGACCAAAGTCTCTGACTCACTGCCTTGTTTTTAAGCTGGGGAAATTGCAGATGTCTCTGATGGTAGGACAGAGGGGAAAATGTGTGGCATGGGCAGATATCTGCATGTAAACCGAAATTTCTGGCGTTCCGGTGCTTTGTTCATGGGACTGCCCACTCAAAGTAGGTAGTTGAGGAGAAAATATGTTGTTTTGGGATACTCACTGCCTCTAAGAGGTACTCTTCCTGAGAAATGCAGAAGTTGCTAACAGTTGCTTGATTTTTTTTCTTTCTTTTATTTGTTTTTTCTTTTTCTTTCTCTTTTTCTTTCTTTCTTTCTTTCTTTCTTTCTTTTTCTTTCTTTCTTTCTTTCTTTTTCTTTCTTTCTTTCTTTCTTTCTTTTTTTTCTTTCTTTCTTTTTTTCACAACATCAATGGAAGAGGCAGACTCCAGGAGAAATTACAGTCCCGAATTTGCTGCAGCTTAAGGGTGATGAAGGTCCCAGAAAATGATGCCTTGTGGTAGAGACTTGTCATGGTCCAGCTCTTGGAAGAAAAAGGCTGTGGGATCTTGAGATCTGGTGGGGTTTCCATGAGGTTAGGGAGCTGTGGGCACTGAATGTGTGAAGGAAGAACACCAGACTGAATATATCGATCCTGTGGGATATGTTCCACTAAACAGAACCAGGCTTTGCCCAGCCCGAGACAAAAAAATAGTGCCCTATACCTTACAAACTCTTACAAAAGGTCTGCTGTGCTCTACCTACAGCTAGAACTGATATGGTGACTGCCTCACTGGGACCTGTGTTTGGCTGTTCTTTTGCCTAATCATTTCAGGTTTGTTTGCCTCCTACTTCTGTGTGCTTCACACTTAATTTACAAGTGGCTAAAAGCCAGTTCCTGTGAGAACTTAGTCCCTTTGCAGACGTTCTCAATTATTTATGCCTTTCTTCAACAGTGAGTCTATTGTTCTTCTGTCCTGTCTGCAATGAATCCTTGTTTCCTCTGTGTGAGGAGCATTCTGTGTTATACAAGGATGCTCCATTCTTTTTTGCAATAGCTGGTCTCAAATTACCAAAAAGCTAGACAGTTTTTGTAGGTGATGATTTAAAGAGATCTTATTTGGAGCACATAGCCACGATGCAGTGGGCAGAGTAATAACGTACATGGGGAAAGGAGTGACTGATGCCCCACTAAGCTGCAAACATTTGCTAACCAGGTTATTCATAGAAAAGTAATATACTGGTGCAAATCCCAGTTGTTTTAGGGGTAGAAATGATGGTTCTATTTTCTTCTTATTTTGCCTGTATGCAGCCTCTGTTTTCACTTATAATATTTTCCACAAGTGACTAGGTCTCTACCTTTCTTAACTGTTTTAATTAAGATTTTTTACTTCTCCTGAAAATGTTGAGTTTTGTTCAGCACAAGGCTATTCTGGCCATGCCTGCTAGCAGGCAAGCTTGTTATTGATCACACATGGTGCTTCTGACTGTGATTTTTTGTCAAAATTGTCTGTTGATGTTTTGCTTGATCCTTCTCTGCATTGATTTCTACATTGATCTAGTTAAATGTAGAACATTCGTCATAGCTGTTGTATTACAACTTCTCCCATTTCATTCTTCTCTTTATATAGTCCTTTTAGTCTTACCCCTCTCATTCAATCCGGTCTCGTTGCTTGTCTTCAGATAACTTCCTTCAGCTGCTTTTTAGCTTTTATTAAAATTTCTATAAAATGCATTCTTTGTGTTTGAAACATTTATAGAAATTTTCTGCTCATTTCACGTTGAGTCCTTATCTAACCAAACCATCCTTCTTTCTCCTGTCTTTCTCAGATTGAAAACTGCGGGGGTAAAAACTTAACAGGACACCTGTTTTTTCACAAAAGATTTTTTAAAAAGGAAACATTCACATGCATATTCTACTGGACAATGTTGAAAGTCATCTAAAGAGAGCTTTAAGCAAGGAATAGTGAAAGAGACAGCAGAAGGTACAACTCAATGATAAAAGAGCACAAACAGTATTTTAGAACAAAGTTTGTCTTTACTTCTACTTTCTTAATTTTATTTAGTGAACTACTTGTAGTTGTCTAACAGTTTCTAGCAGTTTCCTATTTGATGAATTCTGCATGTTGGTCGAAGGAATAAGATTTATATGGGTCTCTTCCTGGGTATGCCTTCTGTTCTTAAATCTCTAAAAAAAAATTTGAGAACATCCTTTTTCTGCAGCTATTACTAAGTTAAGTGAGTCTTACACAGATAAAGCTGAAGGGAGAAGTTATTATTTTATTCACAGTCATCATAACCAGGCAGAATTCTTGGCACATATGTATACACATATGCTTAATAAGAGAGGTTTGGGGGAGTGGTGGTTCTTGCAGCTTGTAGAACCAGTTAAATTGTTCAAGAAAACCAGAGTTGTTTCAATCTCAGTGTGGCTAAGACTGAAATTCTCCATCATAGCATTCCCAATTTAATTATTTTGCCACGTAGAGGGTTGAAACTGGTATAGGTGAGTGAGGGTATGCGTGTATTAAGTAACTCTTGGCCTTCCTCTATGCCAAACCACAGAACTAAAATAAAGAGTCAAAACACTTTGGAGTAAGGAACGAATCATGAATCATGTTAAGATTCCTCTCTAAGAGTTTGACTATTTATTTCTTAAGGTTGGGATATGAATGGACAAACAGTTAAAAATCCCTGTTCTGTTTGCAAACAGCAGGAGACAATTTTTAATTACAGTGTTCCTATATATACAAGCTGGTCTAATAGGACATATAACTTTCCAAACCTTTCAATTTTTTCATTTTCTACAAGCAGCTATGCTTGATTGCAACATAATTCCTTCTGGGCTCTTTGCTTGTTGAAATAACCAACAATTTTAGGTGATTTCTTTTAACCTTCATGTAGGGTGTTTCTCTCACTGCACATCTATAGGCCTATAATATGTGGGTGCTTTGCAAAGGTATGTTTACAGTTTTCATAAATACTCTTGTTAGTGAAATGGAAGAGCAATGACTGTCTAGATCTGTGTCTGAATATAACTTTGTTCATAGGTAAAACCTTACCCACTGGTAAAATTACTGTGTGAAATGTGTTTTCAAAGGTTGAAAAGGCACTAATATAAATGCTGTAAAAGTGTATGATATTTTCTTGCCCATAGAAAATGAATTGTGAATTTGTTGATGTAGGCTCTGTCTATTTTGTGGCTACAAACTTGGTTTTTAGTTGCTGAAGACCTCATGTTGAAAAGTTTGTAACATGATCACAGAGAAAAAGAGGAAGGAGGTGCGTGTTGCTTTGTCCTTAGTAAGTGAAACAGAAAGTTTCTTCTTTTGCACTGCTAGATTTCAATAATTTTATTGCTTTATTTCTTTCTAGCAGTTTAGGAAGCTTGGCTATGAAAGCAAGGAATTAAACAGCTGTGATTTTTTCCCCCTATAATCTAGATAAAAGGACTGATCCTTTGTAAGTCAGACTGTAGATTTGTTTCAACTGCAGGAAAAAGAATCCTGCATGCAAGGAACCTGGGGATCCCTGTGTTTTAGGCAGGTCAGGAAGGCAAGCTGACCAAAAGAACTTCTGATCCAGACACTTGATCTCCAGAAAATTATATAAATTGCCCAGGTTTCATGCATCTTCTGTTATATAAATCTCTGTTTTAAAAATGAACTTCAGCCTGGTTGCCTTGAAGCTGGAGGGAGGAACTATTAATTAGCAAGAGCAATGTAGAGGAGTTTAACAATGTAGAAGTCAATGAGGTATTAATTCATTGAAATGCAAAAAAAAAACCCTGAAAAGTCAACCCAAAAGGGGTGGAAAGAGGTGGGAAAGGGTGGGAAATAAGACAATGTTTTATTCTTATAATTTGCTATGAAGACATGGAAAAATACCATGCCCAGCACAGACACTCAGCAGAAATCTCTCTTTAGACAGAGACACAGGGGAAAAAATGTTGTCTGTTGAGCTAACACATTGCCTAATCAAGAATTTCATAAGCAGAATTCCTCCTTGCCACTTGGAGAGTGGTTAAGTCCTGGCTGCACACATCTGATTGTTGTAGAAACCTAAGCTAAGAAACTAAGCTTCTGCAGTTATGTGACCTGTCTCCCTCAATTATTAAGACATTTTAAACTTTCAGTGCATTTCAAAATGGGGCCAAGAATCTTGTAGATAAATTTCCACAGACACAGAAGATAGAACAGAGAGAAGGTGCTAATTAGGGTATCCTATTTAGCATCACATCAATTTGAGTTCTTTTCTATGTAGCCATCAGTGAGACTTAATCACAGGTGTGTAGATCAGAGAGCAAAGTAGATCATTTAGATCAACCCTCCCTTACTGTCTTGTCATCTGTGGAACTCTCTGAAGAAAAAAATTAAAGAATCAAAGAGTGCTGGTGGGCAATAGAGAGTTATGAGTTGGAATTCCTGAGGTGCAAGTAAAAAGGAGAGGTAATGAAGGCCAATTTAGTTTTGCTGTCTCAGTGACACATCTGTTGAAGTCAGTCTTCTGCATGTAACAACAAATGATAGATGGCTTTGCAGGTTTTAGGCTGCTAAAAGAACTTTAAAACTCACTTTGGAGTCACTTTTGGCCTATTTGATCTCAGAAAATTTTGAACCATGGCCCATGTGTTCTCAGCTGGAGCCTCCAAACTCCTCGGTGAAAACAGGCAGTGCTGGCAAGATCAATCTTAGAAAACAATGAGTTCCACTCATGACAGAAATCCTAGCAATTGTCCATAATTTTCTAGGTTCACAGAAAACTTGCACCCTCTCTTTGAATCGTGTGGGAGGAGCAGCACTTTGAAAACACTCAGTTTCTCATTGCTAACATCATAAGTAGCAACTAAAATGAGTTAGAAAGTTCTTCAGTCCTTATGAATATCGCACCTGTAATAGCAGACCTGAGTTTAAGCAAAGCCTGGATTAATTAATTAGAGAAATAGAATTCATTTATCACAAAAAAACCCCTAAGGGTGTACAGCCCTGAGTAACACATGCTAAGCAAAATTTGGAAGGCAAAAAAAATGGGTGAGTAGAGCCATAATTATTGAGATAAAAGAGTCTGAGATGTAATTATTTCTTTAATGTTCTGGACTTAAAACTGTAGCGATTCAAATGAATTCCATGGCAGGTCAGCTGGTTTTGGAATATTTAAAAATACAGTCTCCAGAGAAATCAATGAAACTCTTTAGTTGCTTCAGACATATCTATACCCTTCAAGCAGTTTTTTTATTTTCCTGTGGCATTTCAGATTTGGGAGGTCAAGATAAATTTTGCATATATCTTGATTTATGTTGTCAAGTATAATTTAGATGTGTAAGCAGAATCTGAAAGTTTTCCTTCTCTCTCAGCCATCTATGAACTCCTGTGTGTTTAGTCAGGGCAAGCCAAATAATCCAGATCTTACAGTATCGCTGTACTTTTGTAGTAGCTTTCACTGCACTGATTCAAACACTGCAAGGTTTGAAATTAACATGTTTGTAAGCTAGTATATCTGTAAGTAAACATATTTGTAATATAATAGAGCTAACAGCAACTTCAGAGATGCTAAAGAGACTTGATGGATGATGCTTCTAGGCTCTAAATGCCATTTAGAATGCCAGTCTTGAGCTTATAGCTGACCTGCTTATCTTGTGTGACCCACAGATGGTGCCAGCATGTCACAGATAACCATCTTGTGTCAGAGCTGGGATCATCATTAGCTGTTGCCAGGTGGCTTCCATTCCATGCCTCTGATAAGTGAAAGGGCTTATCAGTGTGCTGTTCTGATAGCGTTCCTTTGATAGAAATTGATCAAAGGACTGTGAATAGTGCATGCTGCTTTGGGTATTTGGTATTTATTTTGGAGCAGGTGTGGCCAGCATGATGATTAGCTTAGAGGCAGACCACTAAAATGTTTGTGGGAGGACATTCCTGAAGCAAAATTTTACTTCCCTTCTGTATTGTGGAAGTAAAGCTGTTCTGAACCTGAAGACTCTTTGGTAATGACAGTAAAGATACATCAGAAACCCACATACAGGCTCGGAACAAGAGTGTGAAGCGTAAAAGGTGCCAGAGGAAAGCAGGGGTAATAAATATTGAAAGCTCTGACATCTGCAGCTCGTGGTGTCCCGTGAAAACAAGGCTAATCTCCTCACCAGAGAAGCCACAAAAACTGGATTCCAGCACATTGAATTGATGGGAGATTTCAGCACTACACGCAGTGGGAAGAACAAGCAATACTGCTGAGGGCCTGCAGTCCTCTGTTGGAGTCTCTATGTTTCTGCCCAAATGTGCTCGGTGGAGCTCAGGTGATACAGGCAGGCATAAGACACACTCTGAGGGGCATGTGAGCTTGCAGCCTCAAGTGGAAAAGTTATGACTTGATGGTCTCTGCCAGGATTTTGATAAGTGACTCACCTCAAGAGAGCCTGAGGGCACGGTAAAGTCCTCTGTTGTGAGTTTATAGTTACATCTTGTTGAACATCAACAATATTAGGCACCGATTTTGCCTTATCTGTGGGTTTTTAGTGATGTTACTGAATTCATAATAAATTAATAAACCCACAGAAATGCTCTGTGGGTTTTGGATCTATTTTGCTGGATTCATAGAATCCATTTATAAAACATAATCCTTTTATAAATGTCCTCATACTGCTGTATGTTTTTTGACTTCAAAGATATGAATCTGTCAGCCTATTTGTTTATTAAATGTCAAAAAGTGTCTCATCAAATAGTCTTTTAATATGCTGTCACTTCAGATTCCTGACAGAAAATATGAGAGTGTGGGAGGGAAGCTTATTATCCCACAATTCACCTTTGTTTGGCAATGTCAGTGTTGATCCACCACAGAATATTTATGTTGAAACCCTGAGGTTTTTGCAAAGTATAATCAATTTCAAAATGATATGTACTCAGCAGTTTTCTGGGGTGTGATATCTTACTTGATTTTTCAACAAATTGTACTTCTACTTATGCCTTACGAAATACAAAAATCAAGTTGATTTTCTGGGAATTTGGGAGATTGGGATACCATACACAGGATTTTAAACCAAGCAGATCCAGGATTATAGATATCCATATGCCTTTGCCAGTGCAAGATTTTAATTTGCAGCCTGTGATCAAATCTAACTGTACAGAGAGACATCCCTTTCCAAATTTGGATTTCATACAGTTATTTTTCTGCTGAAAGTGAGCTATGAAGCTCCAGGCTCTCACAGCAAACTCTGGCACTGTGCCCTAGTCCTCCATTGCCACACTAATTATGAGTTACTCCTTTTAGCATTTACTTGTGTCACTTTTAACATAGGTGTGGCAGCTAGGTCAGCAGGACTGCCTTGCCCTAGCAGTTTACTCTTCTTAAGCCCCTGTGGCAGCCTGTGATATATCTTTTTCCTCAAAAACAACTAATTTTTTTTTTAAATTATTATTAAGGTAAACTGCCTGCTTAAAATTTGTCTCAGAAATGGTGGAATAAGCAACTTAATGGTAAGGTAAGATTTTGGGCTACAGTTTTTTTAGCCTGTAGCCACACAATTTTTTAAAATGTTTTCAGGAAACAGAGGTTTGAATTACTTATGAATGTTAAGAAGTATTTTTTCAAGCAGAAAATATTTTAAAAATACCACCACCCCCTTCCCCAATCCTATACTAAGTTAACACATATCTATATTATTATTTTGTAGGAGCTAATACAACAGTGTTGTGATGAAAAAAAATTATGTTCAGATAAACATATATTGCTTTTTCATTCTGATCTGCTTTGAGAATTCATTGATTCAGACCAGTGAGTGAATCAAAAGGAAAAAGACATATGCCTCTGATCAGCCAAAAGGAGGCTGCACTCATTAAATATTCAATTCCAAGTAGTCTCTCCCCGAAAACAAAATAATATAATACTGAAGCTGAATGTGTTCACCAGCCTTGCCAGCTACGAGTGAGTGTGGGTTGAATCATGACAGTTCATCTCATTGTTATAAAAGATCTAAACATTTCTAAAGAACTGTTTTCAGTCATGAAAATTGATGTTCCCTCAGTGTCTTCTGTTGGCAAACCATCACTTCTGGCATATTTCTCCCATGGGTTAAATTTTAAATAAATCATGACTATTTGTCAGTTGGCATCACCCTTGCTTTCAGGGTGCCTGTTTGGAGCTGTATTTTTGAGTTGCCATACCTTTCCTCCCATGTTTTTTCCTGCAGGATGTGCTCCACAGAGATACGATGTTCCTTATTTCTGCTCACCTCTCTGATTCAGTTCCACCCTTTGGAACAGAACTTGGGTTTTATAACCTGTCAAGAGCAAAAACGTCTTTTCAACTGGCCTAGCTGTTGTGATCTTCTCCTTAGAAATGCATGGGAGATGGAGAGGAGCTGAGACATCTGTGAGGTTGAAAGCCACAGCCTGAGCTGATTCCCTCCTGCTTGCGAACAGATGGGAAGTAGTTTCTGATCAGGCTCACGGAGCAAAGATTCACACAAATTGCCTAATATTAGAGAGCTTCTTTTAAAAATCACAACTCTTTTAAAATAATAATTCTCATAAAGCCATTGCTGGGTTAAAATCGTAAGCCATTCAAAGTGATAATCACATCTTCTTTTAAAATAATAATGACATCATAATTGCCCACAATCCCATTGTGGACAATTTGCAGTGAGTGCAAAAATCACTCACTATCTTCCGAAAAACAAAGCAGACTATTCACCCCCAGGAGCCATTTTGATTAGGAGAAGCATTGGATATGGAAATAATATTTTGTATGTGTGTGTGTAAAAAACATTGAAGCTACCAGAGGAATGAAAGACAGTTTTCTTGCTAAATGCTTAATTATTAAGGGGTAGAGCCTTGTTTTGGCTGCATAACAGTTGCTGGCTCTTCTTAGAGGCTGTCAAAAGATAAACTGCCACAAGACTCTAAAATGATGTTGAAAGCAAAGGTGGACTGTTAATCAGGCAGATCTGACAGTAGCTGCGTGTGACAGCCATGGAAGATGCAGATCCAGGGTGGACAGGCTGTAGGTCACCATGACACTCACATCAAAAGCAAATGAATTATAAAAGTGTTATAAAAAAGGGTTATAAAATGGGTAAAGGGTGCAGTTATGATGCATCTGCTTCAGTCACTTGGAGAATGTGTCACTCCTTGCAAGGCATTGTGCATGAAAGATGTTGACCATATTGTTAGATATTGTCATTCTATACAAATATATTTGTATATTTATCTTTATGTTTATTTACATTTCTATTAATGTATAGTTGTATATAACACATATTTTCATATGTAAGTATACATATAATCGTAAAATAAAAGGGCATAATTTTAATGTGCTATAGAAGACCCAGGAGAGAAAGGATTATCCTAGACACCTCTAATGCGCACATAATGTGTCGTGCATAAAATCTGTCTGGGCTAAACAGTTGGACTTTGATTCCGCTGGGTATTGCCATGCCATGAGGATCTGAGCACTAACAAAATGATTGTTTAAAGCCTACAACTCTTCCACATAATCTAAAATATCTTTGTAGTAAAATAGGTATTTTCAATTATTTTTTCACTTGTGGTTGTTACAATGCAAAAGATCATTCATTTTATGAAAAATCTGGGTTTTTTTGAATCAGTCTGTGAGACTGTCCAGCTAACCAAGTGTTTTATCCAAATCCACCAAATTGGGTACAATATTTCTCATTTAGATCACTGGCAGAAGGCTTCTATGCCTATAACTGTACTATTCGGGGACATAAACCTTTTATTTTTAAAATGTGTATGAGGAAAGAAAAACATTCTTTATAATTATCCCTTCAAAACCTGAAATTACATTTGTGTCAGCTTTTGCTTTTCTTTTACAGAAGACACAAAAACAATAATTAAAACAATTTCCATGAGAAGATTCCAATTCCTGGATTTGGTAAGTGAATTTCAGGTGAGAAAGGAAATTACTTTTATGATGATAGCAAAATGTAGTAATAAAACCAAAACATTGAAGTCCCTCAAATTTGCAAGCAGAAGCAGAATCATACCAGCCTCACAATCCTTAGTTTAATAGATGAGGGCATTTTATTTTAATTATTTTTTAATTATTTTCTTAAGCTGTTTGTACCAGTGTAAAATCAAGAAATGATAATTCAGTAGGAAAGTAACTTTTGGATGAAAATCATTCATTTCCATTACAGGTTTTGTGAAAAATGGGAACGTAACAATTTCATATACAATTTTATTTCTATTACTTCTCTTTTTTGTTACTAATGGCCCCCAAACTGACATTCAGCAGAATATGGGGGGGATGGGGGGCAGGATTAATTTTACATTAATTGCACAGTAATTACTCAACATGTCTTGTTTAGAAACATATTTGAAAAGGTAAATTCTTAGTATCTCCAAGATTTAATTGCAGTTAATATGAACTTGTTCATTCAGAGATGAGAAAAAAATCATGGTGAGAAGGTTTAGAAAGTTTTTATGTATTTCAGTGTCTTCAGAGACATTAAATAAATAAATTTAAATTAAGTTTTTTCAGCCACACAGTCATGCTTACACTGGGCACCACCAAGTGCAATATGTGTCTGTGTTCCTGTAGTATCATCTTAAGGGACAGTGTGGGTTTTGATTAATAAAATACGTTTGGATACAAAACCAATGGAATTTGGCTGTGTGTTTGTGCATAAATATATATGTGTTCACACACATAAATTACTCTTTGAAATACGTAGCTCAGATTTAGGCATAAATCCTGCCCTCACTGAACGCAATGGAGATTTTTGTATTGATTTCAAGAGAAGCAGAACCAAGTCCATCTAAACTAATATATCTTTTTACAATAGAATATGTGGGGGAGTCTGTAGGGGTTTAGCAACACAAAAAGGTTAACCAATTTGTAATGGTAAACAAGTATGATTTTAATTATCTGTTTGTTGAGGCTGTGGGTGGATATTTTGGTCTTGCATTCCGCCTTTTCTCTTCAGGCATTAGCCACATTTCAAAGAGGCTATTGTTTAAGTTTATTCGTGATGCAGTTGCTGACAGAAGGAACGCTGTATTTCATTATGTCTGTGCTTATTTACACTCTGTATATGCATATTTTCATCTTAGCTGTGGGGTGGCATGCCATGTCAGTTAAATAGGAATTTCAGGGTCTGCCTGGAGGTGGAAAGCATAATGACCAATCATCATCCCATGTGCCATCCACTTGCTCTGGCAGCTCCGTTGCTCGCCAGACACACCAGTGCTGTCATTGGCAGCTGCAGAGACAAAACCTCCCCCTCTCCCAGCCAATTCGACCCCCACAACGTGGTTTAATTGTTTATTGCAATTAAAACCTTTGCCCGGAACTTCCAGTAAGCTCCAGGCTTTATCCAATTTCCATATACACCCTAATGCAGTGACCAGCTGCCAGATAACTCTCTTCTCTCGGAAAATCCCTTATTCCAGAACATAAACAAAAAGGTAAATCTGTGCAAAAGTTTAGTTCCACATTTGTGACTGGCTCTTTCAGGAGCTTTTGTCAATGGGCTTTATAGATATCCACTGCTGGAGCAAGATTCTCTGAGGTTCTGTAGCTCAGTCCCAGATTTATCTGAAGTGCAATTCAGGCAGTACAATCAAGCACAATTTAGGCACATCTTTGTAGATTCTTGCAACCTTTTTAATGCATTGTATTTAGCGTAATGGAACACTGTATAATTTCACCTCTTTAACCCCAGGGCTGCTCAAAGGGAAGAGAATTATTTTCACTGCAGCCATCTGCCAAGTCTATTTGAGGAAAAGAACGGAGATCTGTGTGATGGCTCTAAATAGACCTTGCTGTTTACAAGCAAAGAGAATCCTGCCCCTGTCTGTCCACCACTTCCCTGAGTGAGTGAAACCCAGCTAAAGGAACACCACACACCTTCCAGTTTCATAGCACTTTTGCAGTCTTTAAAGTAGTTTGCAAGTCATACCTATAGCGCCTCCTTTTATAGGAGGTTTGCATGGAGTAAATTTGTGAAAGAGAAAAATATTTACCGTGCCCTGGGTAAAGGAATTAAATGTCTGCAAGGTGTTGTTAACATGTCACTGCTATTTCTGTTTTTGAAAGAGAAAGTAAGGGCTAAATAAGATCTGCTGTCTTCCTACAGGGTGAATCCAATACTAGGAATTTATGTTCTGATTAGCACTAAGGACTTTTTGGTTATTGTAGAAGAGGTTTTGAGGATTAAGTTTTTAATTGGATGCATTTAACTTCTTCATCGTTTTCTGTTGGCTTCCATTTTTTTCTGAAAATATTACTTCATTTGAACTTTTGTAGATCCTCCATGTATAAAGGTAATGGACTAATAACTTTGAAATGGTCCACACCAGACAAGCGTACACAATATGAAAAGGATTTGGGTTTTAAGAAATGAAACCAAAACCAAACAAATACAAATATAGGAGGGAGCGAGGGAGGGAGGTGTATTCTGCATTGATCATATGCAAAACGTAAAGCTGTTAGCTTAAAATAAAAAACTAATGTTGAGTATCTGAAAGGAAATTCTGACTTGTGCCTTACTATGGAAGTGGAACATGGGGGAAAATCAGTTTCTAGTGTGGAATATTTGCAAACTACCAGGTTACCAATTAACTGCACAATTTCTACCTGAGAGAGAGCTTTTCTCCTTTTAGCATTATTTTAATCAGGCTATAAATTTAGACAATGGCCTGAAATCATGCAAATTCCCATGTCATATCCAGTTCCCTTGACTAAGACCAGCACAAGTATTCCTAAATTGCTAGGGACTTATTCAGGAAGTTCAGAAAGGTGTGATGGCTTGAGCACTTTGTAAAAAAATATGTCTCCAGCAAAAATGTCCCACTAATTTCAATTTTTATTCAAGTTAAGAATAGTTTAGGTTTAATCCTGCCTAGGAGCGCAGATGAAGGAAAAAACATCTTTCAAGCCCTTATTTTTACCTGTGATTCTATTATTAAAATGTCCAGGTTTTCCTGGAATTCAATATGCATGTTAAGGTGCAAATAACTCAAAGCTTAAATGATCAGCTGCACAGACTTTGAGGTGTTATTCAACCAGGACTCAGAGGAAAATTACATGATGCGCAGAACCTGTTCAAGCACACGTTGTGCAGATTCAGAGTTAATAGAGCACTGCATCGATTTATTTTAAGAAAATACGAAAGAAAAATATGGTTAGTCTTTCCTATGAGAGCACAAGAAAAATTCAACAGAGCTGCTTTTCCAGCTAAGGCATCATTCTTCCAGTAATTCTGTTGGGGGAAGTAAGTAGAAAGGGTAATATATCAGAGAGAAAATTCTGAGAAGGGTTGTGAAGCGTTCAGCAAATTTGTTAACGTCTTGTTTAAATTAGCATGACTGTACAGTCACTACTAAAATAACACAAACAGAACTGAAAAGCAGCATCCCAGGACCCTGCTGACTTTCTGAGAGCAGTGTCGTGTTTTTTGCTGCCTTCTGAACTGATGCAGCATTTAATTTTCCGCCACCAAACAAAACAAACTGAACCAAAAAAAACACCCCCAAGTTCAGTAAGCCACAGGCAACCCGCAGCAGAGCTTTCGCAAGATATACTGTCTTCAAAAAGTCTCAGCTGGAGAGTGCTTCAGGAGGTTAGAATAAATTAGCACAGCCAGTATTTATGTAATGATTTGATTATGGATTGATAAGATTTTTGCTTGAAAGAGGAAGCAAGCCAGGGCATGCAAGTGGCTGCTGGAACAGTAAATTTTTAACAAACGGCCATGAGATGCAGCAATGTTCTGCTAAAGCCTTATGGTCCTTGTACCCCCAGAAGACCATGGGAAACAACATTTCATGCAGTCATGCCTGTGCCATTCTATTGTCTTCAGACCTTCCCACAGACCATGAGCAGAGCAAAAATCCTTAAAAGTTTCAAGATTTTTTTTTCCTTCCCCCCACTTCCCCCCACTAGCCCACTAGAGCAGTAAAACATGTCCAAGGAAGGCCTCTAGACCTAAGGGAGGAAAAATCCTGGGAGTAATTCTGAAATAACTCCTCAAATGCAGGGCCACTCCAAAAGCTGCTGCTTTTCTGGTTCACTGGAAGCTGAACAGCTGTACTCTGAGGGATAATTAGACCATGGAAACAAACTGTGGAGGCCTCTGTGCTCTCTGACCCTTTGATTCATTTGGGACATCTCAAGTCTTTATCTGAGCCTGAAATTTTAGATCTGAATATTTCATTTACTTAGTCCTTTCAGAGTGGTTGCTGCTTTATGCATAGGCAAGACAAGTTTAGCTCATGTCCATGAATATGAAATATCACCTCATTGTGCTGTCACTCACCACCTTTTAATTTGGCATATGACCTTTCTAATAATTTATAATTAGGAAATAGTATCCTAGATACCTGAAGCGATCAGGCTACTGAACAATGGAAAAAAATTTTCTTGAGACTCTTTTTCTGGACTGCAAATGCTGCTTATCACATGACCACGAATGTCTATACCTCTCATTCGATCTAAATTGAGTCAGGGTTGATATTAGCTTGGACAATAATTCTGGAGGAGTGATAGAGTTGTGCTGTGGAAAGATTCATCCTAATCCACTGTTCGTAACAGTTGGGTTTTTCAGGGCTGAACAGAGGCTGGTAGGATTGCTTCAGATTTGGAAAGCGTGCATTACATAAAGGTGAAATATTTTCATCCATTTCCAAAGGGCCTAACCTGAATTTTCCTCTTGAATAGCCAATGGGCTGTTGCGTGTAGGTATGAAGGGTTGTCTTACATTCTTATGCTGGAAGCTCATATGCTAAATCAAGGTTGGCTGTTATTGTCCATTGGCACAGGTAATACTTTAAATTTTATGAAGTCACTGAAATTTCAGAAAACAATACGAATAAAATTTTGATAGTCAGTACAAACGGCGTAGGTTGGCCAAAATTGGTTCAAAAACACCTAATTGGACTAGTGAGCTCAACTTACTTAGCTTTAAAAGCAGGCAACCCATGGGGTGGAGATTTTGGAGTCTCCTGCTCTGTTCACTAAGCTAAGAATGGAATTGGTATTCAGCTTCTAAAGGAAAGTCCCCTCACCCAAAGCCGTGTGGTACTGGCAGGACACCTTTGTCCTGAAGAGTCATCCTGCCCTTCTCCAACATGGATAACAGGTCCAGGCCAGTGATCTGCTGCAGCACTCTGTGCGAGGGAGACAAAAATAACAGGACATATGTTCTGTGTATGACATTTGAGACTTTGAAAAGTCACTTGTCTTACTTCACACTTCACAGCCTGTAACTTATTTAAGAGCTGCCTTCTGGCATCTCTTCTCTGCTTTCTCATGGTTTGAAAATGAATTCTCCCTTCTGAGGGCAGTCACTGCTCACATCCTCCATGTGCCTGGCTGAAATGCTGTCCTGCCTGGTAAACAATCTGCAAAAACAAATTGTTCTCATGGGAAAAAGTCAAACTGGACAGCTCTGTGACAGACTTCTGGAGGTTATGGGAAATCTAGCTTTTGATATGTTACTGAGGTTTTCAGCTTGCCGCTTTGCTGCTGCAGAGTTGACATAGTTCTATTGACTTCTGAAGAGCAGAACTGATTGACATAGCTAAAATTCCTACCTTTAATGTTCCTCACACTGTAATCCCCTCATTTAATCAGCTTTAAACCTGCACTGTGTTTTTTAGACCAGTGAAAGAACTTCTGTTTTGCTGTTTGCAATGCATAGATTCTGTGTGTTTTGAAGACCAGCATTTTTCTGTTTCTACTCATTATAACCCCCTGTTGTTCCTTGAGTGAAAATCGCTCCTTACAGAGAGAGGAAAGAAATGTGGGACCATAAAATAACCTGACTTTCATCAAAACAGCTCTCTGCTTTCTGCATTTAAACAACAAATACAGACAAGTGTCAGGCCCAGCATGCCTGCCATGGGTGCCTTCTATAACCTAGACTGAGTTGCTGTAGAAATTTTGATTGCATTTTATTGTCTTGTGAAGTGACAGGTTTTCAAGGGCTTTGTTTGTTTTACCAGTGGAGATCTTGGCAATCAGTTGTACAGCTTTTCCTAGGCTTTATTCTGTTTTCTGTTGAATTTTAAATTTCTCTTCACTCACTGTTTTTGTTGTAACACTTGGGTTTGCAGTTAGGACCATAAAATTTACTTAGAAGCCTAAAAACCAAGAAAATTGAGAAAAATTAAACTCGTGGGGACAAATAACCTTCAGAAAGTTCAGAGACTTTTGAATACACAATGAATGTTGTATTTGTGTAGGTCAGGGTGGGAGTTTGAAGGTGAGCAAAAAGTGAGCACATATGAAAAAGGATGGAGAGGAATCTAAGTCCTTTTGCAGGGAGACTTACTTGTTTAAAAGTGATAACAGAAATACAACAGAGTACTAGTTCATTGCCCTACTTTTCTGGAATCTGAAGATACGAGTCCCAATCACTTTCCAGGATTAAAGTAGGTTGAGCTTTCTCTCAGGTCAACCGTCTCTCATCAGGGAAGCAAGAAGGGCAGAGAGGGAAAAAAAATTACAGTATCTGATAGTAAGCTTCAATTTCTTTGATTTCCCCTCCTCTCACCCATTTTTCCTTTTATTCTTCTTTTTTTCTCTTATATGTCCTTCTCTGGAAATTGTGTATTCACTGTGCTCCAATATCCTGAAATCTTAAAAAAAGGTGTGTTTGAAGTTACGCCTTATTTCACTCTATTCACTTACCTGAGGAACATTTTCATAAATATGAAGTTCAAATGTAGCAGAAACTAACACACAAAAAGAGGATATCAGCAAATAATTTAACAGTGCAAGTCATGCTTTTATAGTGCAACTCTGGGCATATCAATATAATATAAACACTTGTTCCATAAATTACATTAGAGTCATAGAATGAATAAGTTAAATACTCTTTTCACCATAAAAATAATACCTTAGAGGAGATCTGAGCTCTGCTACAACTAATTATGAAGCTTTGCTATGACTAATTATAAAAATGTCATTACTTCAGGCAGCAGTGATAAGTGTGCTTTAGCAATGAAAGCCTACAGAAATAGTCACATGAATACAATGGAAATCTAGCTAAATCTGGGATATCAAAGCTAAATTATTTAATTTTCTTCTTAAAAAGGAATTATGACACCAGTAGGAAAAAAGCCCTTTTTAGTTTCAGATGCAAACCACAGCAAGACAACAGAGAAAAAAAAAAACCCCACTTCATTTTTCTAGGGGGCTAACAGATTTCATTCAAAACCTGTGGAAGGTAAATAAAGTATTTCACTGAAATTTATTGGCTTTGGACAAGGTCTGTTGGAAATTAATCCTCTTTGTCACTCAATCTCAATACTGACTTTTTCTATACAGTGCGTGAGAGCACAAACTTTTTTGTGGTTGCTCTAAATTTTCTGAAAAAAATTACTCAGGAACTCACCATTATTGACACTGTGTGATGGAAGCTGTAAAATGGATGGGTTTGTGCTTCATATTATTCAAGGCAATTGCTTGAAATACATAGATTTCCAGAATCATATTCCTGTTCTTTCATGCTTAAATCATAAGGTAGCAGAACTTTGAGGCTAAATCAATGGCTTTCAGCTGCTATATTTGTGTGCAGACAGGAGTGTGCAGATTTTTGACATTTAAAAGATATTTCTTTGTTGTCCCTCTTGGCAAATGCAGAAGAACTGGATTTTAAAGGAAAATCAGTTGTGTCTCTTTGCAGTTGACACAACTATGTACTACAGATGAAGTTTGAAATCTACTTAATTATGTTCTTCCAGTACTTCCAGATCAGGTCAAAATTCCTCCCTCACAGTTCATACTACTTACCAAAAAATAATCCTGTCATATGATTTCTAAAAGTTACAAAGAGTCATTAGTTTCCACAAAGCAGTGCTAACTTTTGGCTCACTGAGTTCTGTGAGGTGTGTCGTATATAACTGACACACAGCTATGGAAAAAATGTGCAAGTGGAACAATAAGTATAGACCTTCAATAGCTCAAATTACAGTAGCTGTTCGTTTGCAGTTTGATTTGCCAGGATTGTTTTCTCAGAAGGTGAAGGCTTGATTTTTTTCAGTTCCAGCCAAACTCTTAATCATTTAAGTATATAATGGCAGGGGGGAAAGGGATTTAACAAAGATATTTGCATCGGTTAAACATGTAAAACTTTTGCTTTCCTCCTGCTTTGGATACTTTTCCCTCAGATGTCTGAAAGAGGTGGATCTGCTCCAGAAATTAGATCCCTGTGCCCTTTGCTGGACCAAAAAGCAAACACATGACAAAACATGTCCTTGTCCTGCGCTCCTGGAAAAGATTCCAGGTGCACTTGTGTGTGCTGGCTGTGTCAGCAGCTGCCTGTGTTTTGGTTATACAATGAGAGGAACGGGAGAGCAACAGGACAGGGAGAGAGAGCAGCAGGGATTAGTATGACAGAAATATTTCTGTGTCCTGATTCTGGCTGGCTGTGAGCATCTGAGTGACCTTTAGAAAAGAAAAAGGGTGAGTAAGGAGACAGGGAACAGGTTCTGCCTGTCTGGAGGTAGGACATTAGTTGGCCACTATCCATCTATAACCTTTTTTTCCCCCTTTTTTTACATTTTGCTTCTAAGCGTTTGTTAGTGCCATTATATGTAGGATAACATATCTGGCCTACTATTTCACATAGTCTAATATATCATTCATGTTTGTCTAAATCCAATTTATCTGATAAAAACATAAAAATTTATGGTATGTCTTTAAAGGCGTAGATAAAAAAAAAAGCTGGATGTTTGTGTGATTTTGAATGGAGATAGAGTAAAAATAGGCAAGTTGAGGTAAAAGCAAAAGGAAAACATTACATAAAATACATGTCAGGAAATGTAAATAACTAGATGAGACACTCCAGACTGTTACAGACAAGTTGGGAAAGTCAGGGAGAGAGCACAGCGAACTGAAGAAGTATATTGTGTGAAGACAGGAATTATCTTGGGAACTGCAAGCCAAAGGGCTTATTTATCCAGAAATACACTGGGAAGATATGAATCAGTGTACAAGAGTCTAGAGAATAATAAAAACATTAAAAATGGTCAACATACTTGTATTAAAGTAAAAAATCATATCCAGTGCTTTTCTTAGGCAGTCTATGTGCTAGAGAAGACAGGATAAAAATGGCCTGGATTTCAGTAAGACTTTTAACAGTTCTCTGTGAAATTTTCCTGATAAACTAGGGAGATCATTCTTCTTGAAATTACAATAAGGCTGAACTATATCTGATCAGAAAGCAGCATTTAAGCCAATTTTTAATCATTTTCTGTCAGATTAGGGTGCATCTCAGGTTTATGGGGGTGTGTAGAAGACTCGGGAGCAGTCTGATCTGTTGGAAGGCAACCTAGTCTTTTCCAGGTGTTGTTCACATTGTTACTAAATGCTGCAATGACAAAGGAATGCGTTTATGGTGTATGAACACTTATGTAGAAAGTCAGAAATTGACAACAAATTGGTCTGAAATCAGGCAGATGAAATTCATTAAAGTTGAATGCATATATATAATGTACGATATTATAATAATGAAGCAAAATTCTAATAACTGCCCAGAAGTTTTGGATGCTGTAATGAATTAAAAAAAAAAAAAAAAAGTTTTAAAAGTGTTGGGACCTATCCCCCATGTATTAAGAGTGTTGCTACATGGAAGTCATGGAGGGTTACAACACTTCGTTCTGGCAATGCCTTGGGTAGGTGCAGTGTCCAGCTTAAAACTTTAAATAAAGAGCTTGACAGGGAGGAGATTTTGGCTTGGTTGTGTCAGAAGTGATTTGGAATATGCATTTTTGATAGAATTGAATTTTCCTAGCCCTGACCAGAGAAAGCAGATTAAAATCATAAGTTTCTCTGTGACTCCGATGGCTGGGGAACTGAGAAATGCACTGCAGAGACAATCATTAGCTCTCCGTTATCCAGGATAGGTAGGGACACAGGCACCTGGCAGAGCAGGAGGACATGGATAATTATGTGGTAGGCACAGAACACCCACACTCAATTGCGCAAGCCCTGCTTTGTCACTTTAATGCAATTCCCAGACCTTATTTTATCAGACCTGTAAATTAGAGCAGTGGGAAGCATGGAGGAGAGATTCTCAAATTTTCCAGACTTCTGGCCTTGGGTGTTTCTTAATTAATAAGTATTATAATAATTATAATTAGTATGATAGGAGAAGTTCTTTGTCTGAATTTCTTATTATCAGAGGACCTTTCTTAAAAATAAACAGTACCCATATAAGCATGTTTATACCACACTGCTCTTCTGCTGAGGGCATAATTGATTCAGCATGAAATAAAGCAGTCTATGTCCCTTGATTCCAAATATAGAAAATTTCTATTTTACTGTATGAAAAGAACAGCAACAGGACACACAGAGTTTATTAAAAAAAAAAAAGAAATTTAGTGGCTGTCCCAAGGCAATTTATGTTTAAATCCGAACAGGAACACTCTCAATAGTAAATTGTTCATTAACAGTGGAGTTATATTAATGTGGTATGTTCCATCTCTATATTACACAGCCCTTGATATATTATTAGATTGCTTTGTAATATTAAGTTGAACAGTTTCTCAAATTTACAATACCAGCAAGCATCTGCTGCTGACATTTTTATCAGCCAAACAACCAATGTGTCAAACAAACTTGGATTTTTTCCTCCTTTTGCTCTTCTTGTGGCAGGGAAAACAGACTCTAACTGCACTGTTGATTTAGTATTTAGTCAGGTAGACAGGATAGCAGTGTGTGGAAGCTTTTTTGGAGGGGCAGGACTGGGTGGGGAAAGAGGGAGAGGGACAACAATGGAGAACTCCCGAGGAGAAGGAGAATGAGGAATGATACAAAAGACTTCCAGAATATTTGTTGAAGGAGTTACAGAGGTTAATGAAGGAAATTTGACGACCCCCACCTTCTGCTTGAAATGAGGCTTCTCATTCCCAGTGGAAGGCTTCTTTGCCACAGTACAGACAAAACAATTCTGCTTCTTCATTTCTGTTTCATTTCTGGATCTTTCTCTTCTTCTGTTTCCAGGTCAATATTTTTCCAGCTATGTTGTGACTTATGAATGCATACCTTCTAATTTTTCCTCCTTTTTTTTTTCTTATAGTCTAATCCAGATCTCCTTCACCGTGTCCTACCAAGCATGAGCAATCTCAGACTGTACAATTTTAGGCATATTTGAAAACAAATATTTGCTGTTTTAGAACATTGGGGTATATTTCTCCATACAGAGTTATCCCAGCTCTGTGTAAAATATGACTAGGGGGACAACAATTTTGGAACAATATTATTTGCAACAACTCAGTGTGAATCACTTGGATCCTTTGATTTTGTCCATAATCCTGCAAAGACATTAAATTTAACCCCCTCTGCACATGATTTCTTTACTGAAACAGAGTTACACAGTTTGTCCTTCAAATGCAACCACATTCTTTGCACCTCTGTTGACTCCCAGGTCACCAGAATTTCTTTGCTATGCTTGCTATTTCTTTGTTCTTCTTGGCTCTTTTGCCCAAATTTCCCATGTGAGCAGCATTCCTATTTCTACTGGACATAGTAGCTTTGAAGACCAAGACTGAAAATCTGAAATTTTCCTTAAAAAGAGACTACAAAAGTACAAAATGGAACTGGATGAATTTCTTAAACTACAATTTGATTGTCTGGTGGAGTTTTCCACTTAAGCACCAAAATTGGGAGATAGGTAACAAAGTCTTGAGAGTTTGTCTGTGTGTGTGGGGTCAGTCAGCATTTCTGTGTGGTTTTGGCATGAAATAAAAACTTATTATTCTCACACCCAAACTGAAATGCAGATTTCATACTAAGAAATAATATTCTCCAAATTGTTCTACCTGAGGCCACTAAATAATCTGTAATTTTAGCACTCAGCAGTTCTTCTCATTACTTCTTCTCATTATTACTTTTTTTTTCCCCCTATGCCGACATATTTTCAAAGCAGAAACTGAAAATGAAGTTCTGGTGCTCAAGAGTTACCTGGCAATTACTCAACATAAGGTGGCATGTTGTTCCCAGGCTGCATTTCCTTGCCTATATTTCAGGCTCTGCTCCACTCACTGTGCTATGAAACACCGTCAAGGAACATGAACTGCGTAAGGCAGAACTTGGAAAAACTTAAATAAGGATGGATTTAAAATTTAATCAAACTGTCTTCGTAATCGCCCACTGCTGACAGATCTACAGCCAGTGAAAGGTCTGTTTTATCTTCCTGCTAATGCAGATTAGTCCTTTCTAAGCTCTTTCAAGCATTTTCATCAGCACCAAGCCCTGGGGCTTCCAGCCCATGCCTTCTTTTGCCACTATGGATTAAAACATTGCTGAATGTGAATTAGCCATAGATTCATATATTCCGGAAGCCTCCGTATTTAATTTAATTTAATTTATTCTTTGTTCCAACAGTATGAATCATAGCCATTAAATTATAACTACTGTGTTACTGACCTGAGTCTGGTCTCATTGACCTTGAGAATCATAGAGGCTCTCTCTTTTTGGGATAAATGCTAAATTAAAAGGATGAAAAGGACTATTTCACTGTAAAAAACTTTCAGCTGGCCACCCTGCTCAGTACTGAACTTCATGATGGTAGGATTTCAGACACCACTTGTTTTGGTTTATGCACATATTTATCAGCTTTGTTGATTTGCCAGCTCCGGAGTATTTATTCTGTCCAGCACTGATTGAGAAGTATTTACTATACTTGCTGAGTCTACTTTAAGAATGAGAGAGCTGAAAAACTGAGGGCCTGACCTGAACATCTCATATATTGATTGATTTTAACTGAGAGTCAGAGTGTAAATATTTCTAGATGGTTGATTAATTTAAACTTTGAACATTTTATTCTCTCATTTTATCAATATATATGCTTCAAAACTAAGGCAATTTATTCATAAAAATTAAAAAATTCCGCTGTGAAAAAAATCAGTCTTTCACTGTAACAGATTTTCCAGAGAAGCTGTGAATGACCCATCCCTGGAAATGTTCAAGATCAGCTTGGATGGGGCTTTGAGTGATCTGAGTGACAAATGCCCCTGCCCATGGAAGGGGGCAGGGTTGCAACAAATCATCTTTGAATGTCCCTTCCAACAAAAAGCCTCCTATAACTTTATGATTCCATGATCCTATCCCCAGTGACATATGAAATTCACATTTCAAGTATCTACTGCATATTATTCCATTATTTTTTAAGCATAACCCTTGCATTTTTCTAGATTCAAGAAAATCAACATTTACACAATGAAGTTACTTACAAAGCAGCAAAGAACATTACTGTATGTGTTCCCAGACCATTCTCTAATATTTAATGCTGTAACTATTTCAAAAACTCACATGTTTTTTAAGTTCCTTCAGAAATACGAGTATGATGTGGTAATTATTTCTGGGTAAAAGCTGTGAGCTCAGAGACAGTACTTACATCCAGGAGGCAGTCACAAAACTTTAGCAGTTTGGAAAGATTTGCCTCACTTACTAACATGTAATCAAAATAGCCAAAGCCACATCTGATTTCGAAAAGGAAATCAGGTAAAACTTAGATCTACTAATTTGCTACTCGTCTAACCATTCAATGAAGACTTATTCACAAGGGCCTGAAAAATTTCAGCAAAGGGTTTCTAGCAAACACCTGTACATCTCCATTTCTCAAAATGTTTGAAAACTGAAAGACTGTCTCTGTTGCCAGTCAGCTACAAAAATAATCATTCAAAAATAATCAATCATTCAAAAATAATCAATCAAGTCCAGTTAGAACACAGGCTTTATTTAAAAAAAAAAAAAAAAAAGGAAAAGAAAAAAAAGGAAGTAAAATATGCAATAGTGTGCTATCCCTTTTGCTAAAGGAAGTCCACCCTCTAAATTCTTGATCGTGCAGCCACTTGGACAGCTGTCTGCTCCCCTCCTCCTCTTCTAGGGAGGCTCCAGTTACAAAATGTGGGTGTCAGATCCCAGGGCTCCATTATCTGTCTTGCAGCATGGCAGAGGATCAAAGCAGCTGCATCTGACCCAGTGCTATGGGCTGTCATGTGTCCAGCTCGGGCAGCTGCTCCTCTTCTTCCAGGGTTTCAGTCCTGCAGGATGAATCCTGACACTGCTCTGGACTGCTCTGTGTCATTATTGGGCTGATAGAGTGCATAGTTTGCCCAAACCTTCACCCACAATTTCAACAAAATAATTTTCTACATCTTATTACCCCCATTTGCAGCTGTGACAGAAAATAAAATTAAAATCAAACATTTTCTACATATGTTTCTGGTCCTTTAAGTTACAGCTCTTAACCAAAGAATTCTGTCAGTCTGAAGCTTTTAGCTCTAGGATTTCTCATTTGTTTCAGACCTCAGGCCCCACCTTCATCCTGCAGCCCCAAAAAGCATTCTCAAGCATGACAGGACCACCTTAGGTTTCAGAATCTTGAGACCTTCACTGCAGTTTTATAGGATATCCATATGTTGAAACACAAAGCAAAGTCTGTGGATGTGATGTGGCATTAGCTTTGAACTGCCCATCCAGACAAATTGCTTTAATTACCTCTGGTAATTGTGGCCTGGGAGAATTAAGTCTTGGTAATGATTCCTGTTGGAGATTCAGGAATTAACAGGGGCTGTGGATCATTCCAAAGGAAGGCTTTGCTCGCAGTGTTTGTGCTTTGGAGACTAAAGAATTGAACAGTTCATAGAAACTTTCCCTTGTCCATTTGTTTTAGCATGAGACAAAAACCATAGACATATAAACTACTTTCATAGAGGCAGCAGTAATGCGATAGCCAAGTACTCAAAATTATAGACAAGTATTTCTTGCAGTAAGAAACAGTAAGAAAAAAAAGATAGGTAACATTCAAGAGAAATCTGGCTTGGGTACAGCAGCTGAGACCAAAGAACAATCTACCGCATTTTCTGAGTGACTAGCAAATACATATAATTTGGGTTGAATAATTAATAACCTGAAATATGAATGAGTGCCAAAGAGGATTTTTATAAAACAAGAATCACACTGTTAGAAGAAGCTGCACCCTTTTTTTTTTTTTTCCAAACAGCTCTTTGTAAGATTGCAAAGTTTGAGGGAGGAAAAAAAAAGCAGAAGTGGAAGCTGGCATTCTTCTAGAATAAGTGAGAGCATGTTCACCATTTATTTATTGCAATAAGATAAAAGATATAAGATCTCTATCTGCACTCAAACATTCATCTTACAATAGTTTTGAACATTTCATTGGGACACAGTTCCTTTAACTGCTGCAGAAATGGCATAACCAATAATCAAGCAGAGTCACCTAAAACACTTTACATGAAGTGATTTGTTTTTTTAAAGTGAAATTAATTTTCTTTTTTATTTCCTTTTAAATCGACATTCTAATTACATTGTAATAACGAAGGCCACATTTCACTTTACAAATTACAGCATGTGCTTGTATATATACTGTTTTATAACAGATGCATAGTCTGTATTGTGTAAATTAGACAGTGTATCACATGGGGGCATCCACTCAAAAAGTTAAGGAAAAAAGTCTTTTAGGAGAACTTATTTTGCAAAGAAAAAGCAAATCACCACTGGGTGCCACTGTTCTTCCTTCTAGCTGTCTCATCCATCACTGCAGAATGATTTCAGCGGTGAAGGCCATGATCCACAGCCCATTCAGACGGCGATAATGCTCACAAAGACTTCAGCAGGACGTGATGAGAATCTCAAGGAACACAGCCCTTTGACAGAAATGTTCCTGTTGCATAACAATTATAAAATATGGTAGCTGCTTGTGCAACGAAAGAAAAACTCCTTGGAATTTTATTCCACTGTTGTGCATGGTTTTGGACAGCAGCAGCTTCCAGAAGATGAGTTAGTAAGCTGCTCCTGAATTCCTGCGGAGGCAGAGATAAATCTCCTGCTCACTTCAGCGGATTCCTGGGCAGGCTCCACTCTTCAGACCTCCAGTTCTTCACATCCACAGAGGCGCACACTTCAGAGCACCCCCGAGGAGATGAAATTCTGTTTTCCACCCCTTCTAAGCTGAGTGATTTGCTGTACAACAGCACTAACACCCCCTTCAAGGAGAACTCACAGAGGCTGCCATTTGGGGATGCTGGCATTATTCTCTTGGCTTCGCTCTCCAATGGTAATATTGTTGATTTATGAAAGACTCAGAGTACTTAGATAAGCTATTTCCTGGCTCTGTGCCTTCCCTTTCTCTGTCTCTATAGAGCCCCAAGTTATGAAAGAGAAAGGGAGAGCTCTGTCCTAAGCTTTTAAAGTCAGGTTAATGCTAAATGCCTTTGGCATCTGAGAGATCTTTTCTGAATCCATCCAATATTTTCTAAATGGTACAACAAAGCTAGAAAGACAATGCTCAGAAGCACCTTAAGTAATTAAGAAATGTAGGGCCAGTCTTGTAAAGATTTTTAAATGTCTGATAACCCAAACAGCAGGAATTTTAAATGCTCTAAGGTCAGTGGGAGGTAGATACATCCAGAACTTCCTGGGCATTGGCAGGTTCAGCACTGAGAGATCCTGTGTCTAAAGGAATTACCTACCACAAGCTGGGTACATAAATATCTGACAAACTCAGGAAGGAGCCTTCACTTTAGAGTGGTATTCAGAGAAGCCAATAAACTGAGTGGAAGTTTACTTAAAACCATCTTTGGGAAACACTGATAAAAGATCCCAACCCCTAAAAGTGCGTGCCTCAACCCACTGAAGTAAAACTGTTTATATAAAGCAAGGTATTGTTCTTACCGAACAAGTGTTTTCATTGCTGGGCTACATTTCAGCACCTAACTGTACTTGTATAAAAGGAATATTAATTGAAAAAGACACTTTCTGCATCCTCTGTCCTGTCTCACTGAATCATAGAATTGTTAAAGGTTGGAAAACTCCTCCTAGATCAACAAGACCAACCATTAACCAAGCCACTGCCACGTTCACCACTAATCCATGTCTTCAAGTGCCACATCCACAGATTTTGAACATTTCCAGGGACGGTGATTCCACCACTTTCCCAGGCTGCCCGTTCCAGAGTCTGATTATGTTTCAATTAAAGCCATTTCTCCTGATACCCAGTCTAAACCTCCCCAGTCCAGCCTGAGGCCATTCCCTCTCCTCCTGTCCCTGTTCCCTGCGAGCACAGCCCGACCCCCCTGGCTGTCCCCTCCTGTCAGGAGCTGTGCAGAGCCACAAGTTCCCCCCGATCCCCTTTTCTCCAGGCTGAGCCCTTCCCCAGCTCCCTCAGCTGCTCCTGGGGCTCCAGACCCTCCCCAGCTCCGTCCCCTGCCCTGGACACGCTCCAGCCCCTCCATGTCCCTATCACGAGGTACCCTCTTGCTTACCGAGGTTTAGAGCAACAGTCTGGTGGCATTGGGTGTTTGGGAAGTTTTGTGCATTCTGTCTAGAGAAACAAGGACAAGAACATGAGATTTAAAGTGCAAATGTAAGGGATTTCATAGTTTTCAGTGGCATTGAACTGTAGGGCATAGATATTTTATTGCATCCCATCCCATTCCATTTCTTTAACATTTCAGATAGTTTTGAACCAAGCCTTTAGTATACCAGATATGGTTTAGGCTTTCAAGGATTAGATACAAAAAATATCTTTATGTATGTCTCCTATTAAAATGTGTCTCTTGGGACAGTTTGGAGTCTACGTGTCTGATAAATTTTTGCGAATAGGAATGTACTTTGACTTTTCTGAAAATATCTTCCCTGTACATGCTTCTCTGTTTCCCATGACAGGGTATCTCCTCAGTCCTGTCCAGATCAAACACAATTCAGATTTATTTCAATGCCTTCTTTTTGCTGTTCTCAATTTGTCCCATCATGAAGTGTATGGAGCCAGGTTACTCCTTGCACTACAGCAGAAGCTGAAGGCTTAGCTGTAATTATTTCAAGCCTGATGTAATTAGCCTGATATAATGCATAAGAATCCTCATCTCTTCTCTCGAATACAATAGTAGGTGCAGTTATGCAGAACTGATTCACATAAAATGTGGGGAGAAAGCAGCAATTGTAAGAAAAAGAAAAGAAGAAAAAGCATTGTTCTAGGGTGATAGAGGCAAAAAAGGATGAAACAATTCATAGTAAGGCTGATGTACATAAGGTTAAATATTGTATAGGCTGTTTATTTCCTAAGACTAAATTGTAGTAGTGAGAAGGGCACAAAAAGATATCTTTCAAACAGCAGAACAAAACTCCATAAAAAAATTGTAACTCTACTTAAAATTTCCAGGTGTCACAGGAACAAAGTGGGTATCTTTTTATAACTTTATCACAATAAATAACCTGAAACTGAACTTCAGATACTCAGATCATCCACTTAATTTTATTTTAGTGTATTGTGCCTGGGTTTTCCTTCCTTTGTTTAGGTGGACAAACCTACTTTTTAGTTGAGCAGAGTGGTTTGAGTGGTTTCTATTAAAAAAAAAAAAAAAAAAAGAAAAAAGAAAAAACCTGTGAGTTATTTAATCTGAGAGAATATTTGTTGAGCATTAATGTATTCAAATATACATTTGCAGTTGGAGTCGGATAGAACCGCTTGTCTTCGCCTTGCAATCCTTGGTGTCACTTGAACAGCTCATGTGACAACACTCCAATATGAAAGGGGACAATAGGCATTGTTGGCCTCCCATATTAATAAATAAGAGCCACAGTGTGTGCAAACAAAGGCTGCTTCCTGGAACACGGCGTCACATGATTCCCAGGGTCAATCCCGATGGCTTTGCCCCAGCGGCATCAATGGGCTCCATTCTCCTGACAATAATTTCACACCGCTGCAGAGACGCTGCTAGTGCACAGTCCCGAATTCTGACCTCAGCTCTGTTCGGTGTCACCCGGATCAGAAGTGACCTACTGATCCCAGGGCTGTATCTGGAGTTAGCCCTGCACTCCCTGAGCAGCCAGGGAAAACAGACCCACTGGGCATCTCGGCACAGCTGTAATTAGACAGTAAAATCTCTGTGAACCACCACAGAAGTGGTGAGAGAAGAACTCTGGAGGATTTTAAGCGAGTGTCCCATTTTTCTGCTGACCAGGGAATTAATGAGAAGAATAAATACTGTGTGGCTCTGTCTGTGGGGATTGTCACCCCCGTGCGTTTTCTCTAAACTTAGATATAAGTTACACTGAAGACGAGCATTTTGCTTTCTCGCTAGCACGCTTTTGAGTGCCCTTATTGCCAAAAGGGCTCCCTGACTTTTTGGATTGCTAAGTAGTAGAAGGTAAAAGGCTATCCTATAAAAGAACGCCAGAAATATGGCAATTCGCTCAGAAACAACAGGCAGTCTGAGATTTGCGCACTTGACTGACACTTGCCACTTTCTAAACATTTCTGATATTTATTTTCTAGACTGCTGATAAACACACATGAGTATCATTCCTCAAAAAAAAAAAAAAGTTAAAAGAAAGGTCTTTTGATAGCATGCCTATTACCTAGGAAAACTTTCTATAAACTGGTGAACCAGTTTTTATTCTTGCTGAGAAGGTTGGAATAGATGACCTTTGAAGGTCTCTTCCAACCTAAATCATTCTGAAAACAGGTGTGTGTTTGAGGGTGAGTGTGTGTATGATTCTGGGTTTTAAACCAGGTTTTTAAACCTTCAGTATTATTTTCTTCTCCATTACTCATCCATATACACTGTTAGAGCACTACCCCACAACTTCCTCACATCATTTGCATATGAATCTAACACAGAGCGCAACACTGCCCCAGGAGACATTTCCCACCTAAAATCAGTTTGCTGAGAAAAATAGTCAGAGCCCCTAATCTTGATGGACAGCCTGAGGAGAAAAACAAAGGGAATATTTCTTTGGGAGATTTTACCAGGAAGGAGGAAGCCTAGAATAAACCAAGTCCTGGTCCTGAAATCCCCCTGGGGTTCTATATTCATTAAATTATGCCAAAATGTATAGTACAGGTTGGAACTAAAATGTACCATGCTTTGTAGACAGCTGGTGCTGACTGACCAGCACTTTTTAATTCATTGATCCACTGTCTGCTCGATATTAATTAACATTAAAGTTTATGAGAATGCCCAGACAATCTAATTAAAAGTGGTGGGGCTTGTTTTGTTTTGTTTTGTTTTGTTTTAAATACGTCACTAATAATTCAGCACCGGCTGAGGCAAGAGAATGAAAAGAATAAAAGGAATGAGTTCGTACCAAGATTCTTATCTTTCCACAGAATACTAAATAACATGAATTTCCATGGTCTGCTTTGTCTCCAGACTCTGTCTCTAATGGATATGAGCAGTTCAAGTTCCAAGAAATTTTGCTGCTCTTGAGAGCCTCAGGAAGTCCATCCCTGAAAGTTTGTTTCCTTTTGGTCTCTGACCAGTGTCAAACAGACAAGATTAATGCCAGGAAAATTAGCAACAAGATCTTCCTTATCTCTGATTTTATCACGAATTTGTACCTGCCTGTGTGTCCATCAGGCTCCTAGAGACTCAAACAAGACCTTGGTACAGAGTAATGGATACAAGCTATTAATATATACATGTGCAAATTTATGTAATTCATTAAAGGTTATCAATATGTCCATATAAATGTATATTATCAGAATGATAACCATATTTGTCTGCTTCTGCTTCACTACTGTGTTTTGTTCAATAAAACACTATATCCTCTGAAAACTTTCAATGTACTGCTGATACAAATACAACCCCCCAAAAAAGGAGAAAACTGTATATTCATTAGTAACATGAGAACTCACTCATTTATGAGTTGTCCAGTTGATTTTTCCTCTGAGTTTTGTTGACTCCTCTCTCTGTGTCAGTACAAACAATTATGAAGTTCAAGATGAACTCCACTTTAACATTTGAGGAGAACCACTCTTCCCTCTTTTCCTCATCTGAATTCATGGCATAATATTATTTTTTAAGAAGACAAAGACAACTCTAACAAGTTTATTTCCCGATTTCAGCCAGACTGTGTTTCCCAGACACCAGCAAGTGCAGCAAAGCTTTTCAATTGAGTACGGAATCCACACAAATATAGACCAATCTTATTTTTCATTAAATGCTGAAGGTCTAAGACGTTGGGCCATATTCCCGTCCTGCTGTACTGGCTCTGAGTAGGAAGATTACTGAGAATACCTTGGATATTTCATCAGACTGTGTAATGGCTCCAGAATACTTGATATAAACAAAGATTAGTGTTCGGCTGTGGCAGTACCCTATTTAGGCCAGTGCCCATTTAGACTGTTTTCCCTCTATTTCTTTGTGAGTTCAGGTCTACAAAAGCAATACAGTATTTCAGCTGGTGCATTTCTAGGGGATTATTGTCCTTGACGGGTGGTTAAACATCATTCAATGCATGCGATGATTGCCCAAATATGCACTGCCTATTGTGTTTTAGTGTTTAAATAGAGCACTGTGAGGATAAGTTTGTTTGAAGTAAGGTAGTCTTAGCAGCAGTGTTTATATGTGAAAGTGCATAAACACCATTATTTCTGTGGAGCCAGAAGTGGAATTCCTTCTCCAGAGCTGGTTCTGCCTGAACACGCGCTTAAGTTTTGTGTCATACCCGGCTGATCACAGAATCGTGAAATTGTAATTATTAGTGACAGAGAAACCTATTAGGTAAGTCCCGTGGGGACCAGCAACAGCACCACTGACAGTAATCTCTCATAATAAATGTAGTTATACAGCTAATGTAAGTAATTGGAACTTTCTCTCTCTATATCCAGTTAATTCTGCCTGAGTGCAGGCATATGTTTCGTATTACACCCAGATGATCACAGAATCCCAAAATCAGAATTATTAGTGATAGAAAAAACCCATTACGTAAGTCTCCCAGAGTGGCATCATTGACACAGTAATCTCTCATGATAAATGCAGTTATACAGCTAATTTTAGCAACTGGGTTCTTTCTTTGAACAGACTTGTTGCTTCTGAGGCCATTTGTATCTGATGTCACTACGAGAGGATTGTTCTGCAGCACGACTTCAGCTTTGTTAGCGAGCAAGGAACACGAACACTGGCACAGCAGTGCTGCATTTGGAGCAGAGTACTGGCTTAAAGAGAATCGCAAAGATATAACAAATCAGCTTTTGTTCTTGTTTTTCCAGGCAGGATGTTTGCCTCTGCTAACTAATTACATAACCAATGGCTTTGCTTAGTCTTAAATGTCATGCTCTTGGTGGTGTGAATGGTGTACACAGCCACACTTGTGCCTTCGACACACAATATAGTTTGTGTCCCTTCCTCCTTTCCTGTGGATTTTTAGGGCTGGGCAGATCATTTCTATCACGTTCCACCTGGAACTTTCCGAGGAGATGTTGCAGGCTGCGTCTCCACCGGGAAATAACCACAGGTAAAATGACTGCAGCTCAACAAAAGGCTAAAGCTGACCCTCAGGTTGTACTTTGGGTCTACACTCCGAAAATCTGGTCTGACCACAGTGCTGACAGTGGAGTTCTGTTCTTTCCCGAACAACTGAGAGCTGCCAAACTTCTAGGCAACAATTATGTGTCCTATTATTTTTTATTAATATAAATTATTCTGCTGCTAACAGGGCTGTACCTGCATGGTCCTTCTGGTACTGACTGTGGAGGAGACCCTGGGGACACCTCTGGACGTGTCCACCTTACCCAGATTGCCAGGAAGGGGCAGATCTGCCTGGTGACACCTGATCTCCTGCTGTTATCCTTGGCCTTTTCACCATCTTTTTTTTGTTGGTTTTTTTTTTATCCTGTTACCAGTTCCTGCTGCTCCAACCCCGCTCTGCGCAGCAGATTTTCCCTGTGGGAGATTAAAGCCCTCACAGAGAACCAGTGAGGAACCTAGAATCTGATGCCATCCTCCTCCAGGTGTGAAAAAACAGATCCATCACGACTTTTTCATTGAGGCTGAAGGTGTGTGATCTGTTTTGGTTAATACCAGACAGAAGAGAGCAAGCAGAGGGGCTGACAGCTGGCAGGAAAATGAGGTGTCAGGGTTTGTGGTTGCAGTGTCTGCACGTTTTCGGGGTGATTATCTTTTGGTATCAGTGCTTAGAAAGGGTAATTTCAGGTCTGTCCTAGACCTCGGGGTGACACACATGATTTCAAGGTTAAAGGCTGCAGGAAAGGCAGAATCATAAGAATACAAATCCATCCTCATAACACCTGCAAGAATTAAATGTCATTTCCCTGTGGACAGTCATCAAATCTGCACAACACCAACTGTTAATTAGATAATTTTAGCAGGTAAAATGAAGATGGGAGACCAAGATTTATACACACAAATCTTACAGTGCTGAAAAAGAAGACCTTCAAATACGCACAAATAGTAAAGACCTTGGGTTTTTTGTTGCTCTGAAAGACAGCCTAGAGCATAATGTCCTAAGCCATTCAATAAATGGTGATTTAGCAATAATTTCAGAATAATTTTTTTTTTTTTGCTTGCACTGACCAACTTCCATCCCACAGAAGTGCTTCAAGGTATTGCACCTCAGATGTTTTAACATAAACACACATAGCCTATATATGGACTAAATTACAAGTCACAGACACCGACCTGGTCCATATAGATGAGATTTATCAACTAAGTCTAACTTCATTTATTACCCTGTAAAAAAACTTTTCTACCACATTTGTAAAAATTTTTTAACAAAAACCAAACCAAACCAACCAAAAACAACAAAAAATCAAGCTGGCTATATAAAACAAAATCTACAAATTTAAATAAAATAGGAAATGTGAGTACTTCTTCTAGTTTAAAAAACTGCCTAGTTCACTGAGAAAATAATTAGTACAATGTCACCCAGCTTTAGATAGATATTAGAGTTCATGTTATCTCTGAATCTCCAGTCAGCTGAAGGATACAGAGGAGCCAGACATCTGCTCATCTTGTTCAAGGTCTAGGAACTGTTCTTGTTTTTTACAAACAGAGACAAAATTTGATGAGTGAGAATAACCACAGGCAGAGATTCCAAAATTGGCGCAGGTGACAGCACAGGACAGATAATGATTAGATACAGGGTGAGGAGATCCACTTTTTTTTTTTTTTAATTAGCTGCAAAAAGGATGTATACGATATTTCAGGCAGAGCATGCAGGTTCAAACAGTGGCAATATTAATGATTTTGACCACTGTCATCTTTTGGCCTGGTGCAAATTCAGGAAAGGATGTGTTTAGTGCCTGAAGTAAGGGATTGCCTTGTTTCCGCAGGGATGAATTAGTGCACTTCAGGTAAATCCAACACCGAGTATCCTTGAGGATAGAATGCAAATTTCCCACATTCACCCTTAAAGAGAGTTTGCCGAAAGTGTTTTTCATAATGAGGAGCCTTTAGAGACTTCCATGCATAAAAGATGACATTTAAAATGCAAAAAGAGGCAATCATGGAAGAAGACTACTTAGCAAATAAGACTAAGTAAATAGGTAAATAAAATGGAAATTTAAGATGGCAGTTAAAGTCTTTTATTAAATATCATATAAATAACATATCTTATTTTAAAAAACCCTATAAAATCACCTTTTATTTGAACATAATCCTGGTGGATAAGGCATACAGAAAATCTTGTTTCACCTGCATTGGTTTCTAAATCCTGACTTTTGGGCTTCCTGACGCAGGCAATGATTAAAAGCTTTATTATGCTTCTCAAAGGCTTGTAGCTACTAAAACTGTTCCTACAAAGCTTCAGGCCCCAGCCGAGACACAGCCATTTTTCAGCCACCAGTGGAATTCATGGAACCTGTGGCTGCACGGCGATTTTTGGTGGCACTTTTCAATTTTTGACTTTGAAACACTGCAATGTACAATCCCCAGGAAACTAAAAGCAGTGTGTTGAGGAGGGAAAATGGGGAGGAAGACATGGAAACCCCTGTTCTATGCAGGGGTTCAGGAAGTATTTTAAAAATTCTTTTATTAGTTACACTGTCAGTGGCATGGAATGCTATCAGTGTTAAGTCAGCCATCGATGAAATTTGTGAACTCTCTGTGATTTAGCTGAGATTCATATTTGTCTCAAAAGTCATCCCCTCCCTTCCTGTGGTGTAACACCTCCCAGATTTGCCTGGAGCTTTTTCTTTATCTGATATTGAAAACAGCACAGATTGCATCTTTGTCTGCCAGCGAGTGAAGAAAATAATGAAAATTGGTTTGTGAAATGGAAAGCAACTTGGTACACAATTATTCTTCTTTGTTCCTTAATGATTTGGTCATCCTTTCTTCAGCACTGAGGACATTTACAGATTCCTACCATTGAGCAGATCACAGGGTCTATAAATATTTAACAGCTTGTCACATCAGGCTATACTGATGTCCCCAAAATTAAAGTAAAAATGAGAAAATATACCCTGTCTGTCATTTCTGAGCATCCACTGGCTAAGAAATGCAATCTTACTGCCTTGTCACATTTCAGGTCAATTGTTTTTATTATTCTCAAATCAATCACAGAAAATGCATTGATATGTTTGTCTGATCATAGCACTAAGGGTTTTTTTTAACTTAAGGAAACATGGAAATTGAATCCAAAATGTTGGCTGAGCTTTTATGAATTAAAGCTTAATTCAAGGAGGACAACACACTCTTTAACTCATAAACTCTGTTAAGTGTTGCTGAAATCCTCCTACCATCTGGGGCCACTTAATTTTCTTAACTTTTTAAGAGCACTAAAACAAGTTCTGTGTGGTTTGTCCCACTAACAGGCAAGTCAAAATTCCTGTAAAAATCCCTTCTGAAGGGTTTGGGGTTTTTTTCCCCAGAAATGTTTTGGGGGAAAATAGGAAAAAAAAGGCAATTTAAAAGTTACATGGATTATTACAACTTATAATTAGATAGCACCAAATCTGGGACATGAGTCAATGTGTTCAAGGACAGGGCTGCCAACGTGACAGACCTAAACAAGTGGAAGGAATAGGCCAAAAGGAACCTCGTGAAATTCAAGAAGAACAGATGCACAGTCCTGACCTGGGTTTGAATAACCTGGTCTGACCATGGCTGTGAGCTGCACATTGGATCAGAGACTTCTGAAGCTCCCTCTCAGTCTGAATTACCCTAATCTCTTATCCCTTGGCCCTAAGATGAATTTTATTCCTTAAACACGTAAATAGTCCTAAATAAACTAAATGTATTTTTTCATGAAATCACTTTTTTTTTCTTTTTTCTTTTTTCTTTTCTTCTTTTTTTTTCTTTCTTTTTGCTTTTTTAATATCTCACAAGCCTTGTAGTAGAATATCCTAATTTTGAGTCACAAATGACCTAGTTTTCCTTGTTGATCATGCTTGATATCTCCGTTCCTTCATCTGGAGTGATATATGAAAGTATCTTGGCACAGGCTGTGCAGACTGAGAAAGCCAAGGTCGCGCTCTTGTTCTATCTGCCCACCTCTCCTCTGATGTGAAGGTTTTATTAACTGCCTGACCTGCCGGTGTTGGTTAATAAGCACCAGAATAGCTTTCACTGCAAGCCCCACGTAAAAGGAAAATCACATTAATGGCAGATTTCTGTGATTTATCAGCCAAACCCGAGCCAAGGGACCACGTCACCTTCTCGGTCCCTGCTGTTCCCAGGGACACCAGGATGCCATCTGTCCAATCAGGCTGTCAGAACAAACCCAAAAACATCACAGGAAACCTCGCTTTTCTGAGGCCGACTTGTTCCGGGGGAGGAACCTCCTGTAAAATTGGTTAAAAGTGGGGTTTTTTTAAAGAGATTTGCCCAAGTATTCAGCACCGCGTGCGCCATCCCCGAGAGCAGGAGGCACATCTCCCACGGGTTATGTGCACAGCAGGTTTCCATTTAAATGAAGAAGCCCATTTTTAGGGATTGCGTGGAGCTGCCATTCCACGACAGTGGAAATTTGCATGAATAGCCAGGACCCAGTTTTGCAGAGCTTCACACCTTTGCGTGAGGAATATGGGAGAGGAGAAGCAGCCTGCTGGTCCCCAGGAGCAGCATCCCTGGGCCAAAATCTGTCACGGGGGTGACACCAAAATAAAAATTAACTGACACAAAGCCAAGCCTCAGGTTAAACTTAAAAAGTAGCATATGGGAATCCTAAAAATGGGTGAAATTATGAGCGCTTGTGGCTGTTTTGCTCGGTAAAGGATCCACAGACAGCAGAGATCCTTCCACAGCTGCACAATCTCCAATGTTTTGGATGAGCAGAGGGATCTGTGCTTGTGCCTCCTCTGGCAGAGCACTTTGTGGGGTGGTAGAGAACGGCTTCTGCAGCCCACTAATTCCACGAGAAAACAATTGCTGCCGTATTTAGCTGCAAATAATGCCCAGTGACAGCCTGCGTGGGCGCAGGCAATTACCATGTTCTCTGCATGGTGTGAATTCCTCCTGTCACCAGTGGCTGCAAAACTGAGTGTGAAGAAAAGCTTGCTTGGAAGCCAGGTTTTTATGGGATGCAAAGTGGAGAGGGAAAAAAAAGAAAGAAAAGAAAAAGGACAACTCCTGTATTTAGCAGTTCAAATGAAAATTTTTAGTGAAGATCTATGTGGGAAAAAATTAATACTGTTAATTCTAATATTAGTTCTTCGTGCAGACCAGCCTCATTTCCATTTTGGATTAATAGGAAGTGATTTCAACAGATTTTAAAAGAAGATAAATATAATGGATGTGGGTCTCCATTATTTTTTTGTTATTTCTTTTAAAAATGCTTTACATAAAATTAAAATGTCAATTACAGTTTTAGCCTGCCAGCTCTAATAAGACAGAGATATAAGACCAGGTGTCAGGTAGAATATTTGCAAATAGTTGCCATTAAAGGAGAATCTTTGAGACAGTAATATATTCCAGAAATTAGGTATGTGCCAGCATAGTGTAAAAGAACCAAGATCCCGGGTCTTGAAAACCCCAAGAACTGTGAATAAGTCTCATCTATGGCAGCTAAAGTAAAATAAAGACATTTGTGCCAAAGCATTTTGCCCAAGCTGCATGTAGTCATTTAAGGACAGCATTGCAAAACCTAAATATTTGTCTTCCTTGAGACAAGTTGTGTGATATTTCCTGCAGAACATTTGCACAAAGAATCTAAAGATCCAGTGTGAGCTGGGAAAAGGCCTGACATTAATCCAACACATGCAGCTCTTTTTTTTTTAAATTTTTACCCAGGGAAATTCTTTCACAATGTTAAAGTAACATTTCATAGCTGCAGATGCAACTGTTTAGTCAAGCTCCAAGGAAGACTAAATTAAACACTAAAATTAAAAAAAAAAAAAAAAAAAAAAAAAAAAAAAAAAAAAAAAAAACCAGGAGGAACAGGGTTTTAAGCAGAGCTCACAACCTGGGAAAGATCAGCAGGCCATATTTGAGAACAGATTAATTTTTCCTTAGCTAATTACCCTGCAAGGTTCAGCTGAGCTGCCAGCACCACTAACAGTCAAGACACATCACAATGGATTGTTCTGTCTGTTTGATAAACTCACTCGCTGCACACATTGATTTCTGGCTGTGCACGTACAATAAAACCCTGGCGCTCCGCAGCGCCACTACTCATCTCATTCACATCGTTTTCTGCCTTTTTGTTATGGCTCATTATTTTCAACCCAGTTTTTGCACCATTCTCTTCTGGTCTGAGGAGAATTCTGGCAGTCAGGAGCAGCGTGTTCTGGTTCTTGCTCTGCCACTCATTATCTGTGCAGTTTTAGCAGCTCTGGCCCATCTGCAGAACTTGAATAGCATTTAAAAA
This sequence comes from Origma solitaria, assembly GCA_013397895.1. Classification (NCBI taxonomy): domain Eukaryota; kingdom Metazoa; phylum Chordata; class Aves; order Passeriformes; family Acanthizidae; genus Origma; species Origma solitaria. The sequence goes on along the minus strand of VZRL01000805.1, from coordinate 87,142 downwards.
AAGTCTCTGGGGGTCTTTTAAAGTAATTCTCGTGGTGAAGTTTATATACATTGCACCATAGCATTCAAGGGTGTGTTCTCTTAGTTGTAATGTCCCATGGCAAGCACACAGCTCGATTTTGATCCGAAGTACGTACAGACAAAAAAAAAGCCAACATTCAGCAAGAAGTCAGAGCCTTTTTTTTGTCTTTTCAGCATATAAAGACATCAAAAGAACTGAAGATTTCACAGAAAGGGTTTGAAGACCATACAACTTTCCTTTTTTATTTTTTCAAGTTGCTTAATGTACAAATAAATATGAAAAAAAATGAAGTAATTAAACCTAGTGTATCTTTTTTGACTTAACAATGAATAAATTACACTCTCAGTAAAACTTCTGCTTTCTGTAGAGTGCTTTCACTGATATCAACCAGTCATTATCCCTGACATTAACAAGAATCAAATCAGGTCCTTCATCCCAAAAGCTCAATAGTTTCCTGAATCTTAGTTGAAATATGGTGACAGCTTGCTTTGAATGAAGGTACACAGTGAAGATTATTTGGGATATTATTTCCTAAAAATCCAGGCCTTAGATTCAGAGCAGTGTTTTCATTTTGATTTCTGGTTTTGTTAAACAATAAGACTTAAAAAAAACCTATTCCTTTAAAGCCTGAGCTAAAATATCTCTTGCTACCTGCACAATAAGAACGAGCAGTATACTTTCTTTTTAGGAGTATAACAAAACTAGAAGGTAAACATTCTTCTCACTGTGAGCAAGCAAAGAAATGCACTGTTCATTAGATTACAACAAAAAGGAAACACCAAAAATTTCAAAAATTCTGTATATTGTAGACTGTACTCTGACTAGTGCTCTATAGCAGAAGAATAATAACCAGAATAAATAATCAGTAGAACCCCCAAACTCCACCACTTGTTGAGTGTGCCAGCAACATCTTTGAGTTACTCCTTGACAACTCCTGTTGCACCAAATTTGTTACTAATTGAGGCACAGCAGAAATATCAGTGATTATTGACAGCCCCTCTGGTATTATGGTAATATCAGCCTCATAAAGTACATAATTACTTGATTGAAAGTCACTGGTTTGACTCAAATTATGGTGAGAGTTTTGTGACATTTTAGAACACAACGTGCAAAGTTCTTGCCTGTGCGTTGCTGGAGGCAAGTGTTGGCTGTTTTGATATATTCTTAGGAGCAGAACAGGATTTTTTCATGGCATTTAGGGACAATGACAGCCTTCAGCTGGCCCCTGGAACCGCCACCCCTTCTGTTGACATTTACTTTTGGCTGTCCACAATTGATTTAAAATCAAACAACGGTGTTACACAATGTACACTTTATAAAATTACTGTCTCGTTATTAAAGCTCTCAGCTGACCTTGTCTGTATAAGCTTTGTAGCTGGTCTGGAGGGAGCCCTCAGGTAAAGTTTTCATCAAATTCTCCAGGGCTGTATCTCCATTTTTGCATTAATTCAGCTGATCTGGCACTGAGTACAGACATTTGTGGTCTGGCACCTTGCAGAGCTCTGTGGAAGCTGCTGTGTCCTCACTGGTGCTGTCACCATGCTGTTGGGACAAAAAAAATGCCTGCACTCTTTATTTAACACACATTTTTTCTGCCTAGATGTATTAACTTTAGTCAAACCCAGAGATATTGGGGAAAGTTATAACAGCATATTGTAGTCTGCAGTCATATTTTTCCATTATTTTCTGGAAATTTGTTTATTTCAGACTAGGTTTGGGACGTTTTGTTGTTGGTTTTCTTTTTGGAGGGGCAAGGGGTTGATGCACAACATCCTGTGATCAATGAGTTCTGCAGCTTAACTGCATTTCGTGTATAAAATCCACCTTCTTTTTGACTCCTTGCCTCATAGGTGCAATTGATGCATATTCATTCTTCAATTGGGCAAGATAGTAAATAGTCCTCTTTTATTTGCTTTTTTGTTTGTTTCTTTCATGCATGGCTTTGTAGTCCTTGATTACGTCCCTCCTTAGCCATTTGTTTTCCAGGCTGAGATGTGCATACAGGAAAATTATTCCATAAGTTTGTAATTCTTTTGCCTATTTCTCCATAATCTTTGGATCCATTCTATCCTTTTAAGGTGGGTAACATCTTAAAATCATAATAAATACACACAATATTCATATTCATACAGTATTCATTGTCATATATAACCACACTGGTTTTTTTCAATGCCATATGTAACAATATACGGTAAAACAGGGAGATTTTCTCTTCTGTTCCTTTTCTGTTCCGCTCCATGCTTTGTTTTACTGTTATCAAGAATGGAGATAATGTTTTCACAGAAACAGATAAACTAGCATTAACTTAAAATACCCACCCTGGTCGTTATTACTCAACTTGGAGTCACTTTCTGCACGTGCACATTTGGGATAAATCTTTTTCCTGCGCTTTTATCCACACCGCATTTTCTCAGCTATTTTATTGACCTCCCTTTTCCTTCTGTGCTTCCTTATAGCTTATTTTTACTGACCCGAATGACTTCAGTTTAAAGACAAAACTGCCACTCTGGTATCGCTGCTTTTCTCAAATGATTTATTAACCTGCTGAGTAGACAGTCCCGTGTTATTAGGAAATATTCCTTCACAGGAGTGTGAACCCTGTTTTGAGCTCTCAGAAGGGGAAGGGACTGAAATTCTCTCAGCACTGAGATATTTGCACTGCGACAACTTCTTTTTGTCCTTGCAAACTGAGCGGTTCCCAAACCCAGTGGAAGGTGCACATGGCCCACAATTGACATTTCTTCTTGGCATAAATACCTCTGAATGTAAAGGAAGGTTCACAGGAGCTGAGGCCATATCTAACCACCGCAATCTGTAATTTTATCGCTGAAATGGCTCTGGGAACCACTCTGCCCATAAAATATTGGCATAATTCAAACAGTCCCAAGCGTTCAATTGTTTGATGCAAAACACACTTTGAAGTTTAATCACGACCATAAACCATTATTGCTTCTCTAACTGTGTATGTGTTCAAAGATCACGTACTTTCTGTAATTCATGTGCCCATATGAAAGGATTGGGATGGGGGTTTTCCCTCCATATTTTTATCCCATCTATGTCTTGCAATTTTTTCCTGCCTTAATAGGCTGTACTGCTTTATTTTTGACTATTGTGCCCTTGTAAGAGTAGAATCCTGCTTTGTCATCCAGAAACCTTAGTGATACTGGAAATTAAAAGGAGACTACAGCACACAGGGAGGGCAGTAGAATCAGGGAGGAAGTGGTAATTTTACAATAGTAAGCGAAATACTTTTTAAAACTTTAAAGCTTATAATACGCCAATATAATGGATATAATTACATTATAATTATATTGCAGTTACAATATATAATGACATTGCAAATGCATAAATAAGGAATGTTTAGACCACTGAAGAAGTATTTTAAAGCTTTGGTTTTTTCATATTATTTGAACCCAATAGAGGAACTGAACGAGCTGCCTTCTCTCATACATGTGGATGTATGTTACAAATTAAGAGTCTTTAAAAGTTGCTGGCACAGTGGAATTGCATTTTCAACTTGAACTAAATATTCAAATTATTTTAACTATGTCTTCCAAGCTGGTGTGGTAACTAGATGGCAACCAAAGCAGACAAGCAGAAGAAAAGAACCCAAAATTTGTACGATTTTAGTAAAACTTGCGAGCAGAAAATTATCTGCCTATTCACACCACCACGAATTTGTTTGTCTTTGCCGAGAGGAAATCTGGGTCAGGGCTCAGATTTGCAAGGTGGGGAGTCACAATGCCAACAGACCAATGTGGAGTGTATATAAAATTTTGGGAGTTCATATTTCATTACGGAGTGTAGAATTATGCGTATTTGTAGTTACCAAATTATCATAACTGTTATGAAATCCTACTCACTAATGTTATTTGTTTAATATACAGGAAATTAGAATTGGAAAATTGAATTCTTTTGTGTGTTTGTAATGTACAGTTAGAGTTGCTAAAATTTAATACAAAATTAAATGAGGGCAAACTGACTAACTGCATGCCAGCTGAATATAATCAATTCTTGTTTTCATTATATTCCCTTTTCTGAAGTTTCTTCTTCTGTAGAGCTGCACACAGAGTCAACTCTTCTGTGCAATCAAGACTTTAATGAAATCATCAAACCCTTTAGAAATTTTAATCTAAGCTTACTGTGTGCTAAACCAATGCTACAAAATACATTCGTGTGTTATGACGGTAGCACACATTTTTCAAATTCTATCCCATTGAAACTCCTAAATGAAAAGCATCAAAGTGGATAGGGCTTTTTAATAAAAGGGCTTTTAAATAAAAATTATACAGGTTGCCTCTGTTGTCCTCCTGAAAGGCAAGCATTCCACAGGGTATTAACCCAAGAGATAACTGAAAGTGTGCCATTCTGAGCTATGAAGGTGGGACTTTTTCCCAGAAAATCTCACTTCAGAGAGAAAAAGAAATTCTGGCTGAGAAGGACAACATTTTGACACACTTGAAGGTGGTACCCGAGTGGTCTTTTGTCACACATAAAATTCCCTTAAGGTCCTGAGGGCAAGTTCCTTTTCTGAACTATTTTTGTGTGCCACAGTACATCATGGAAGGGACAGGTCAGGAACATCAGCGTAAAGGAGAATATAGAATTTGGAAAATATAGAATAGGAAAGTATAGAATTTGAACTCCTTTTTACCAGAGGCACCATAGAAGCTCATGCAGAGACAGATTGACGTCACACTGAAACAAAGCACCTTCTTTCCGACAAACTCCCATAATAACAAATATTACTTTTATCAGTGTAAAAAAAGCCCCAAACTCCACTATTTTCTGCTGCTTCATCATTTCTACCCTGTCAAGTAGAAAGTTTAGACTATCTGAAATGACCTTTGGGGAAACAAGTCTTTTTCACATCCAGAATACTGGATGTATTCCAGTATGTAATATCCAGATCTCTGTGAGATCTCTAGAGACCTCTCTAGAGACCTGGATATTGTTTCAATGGTCTGTTAGAAAAAAACCCCCTGATTTACTTGCATTTAATGTACCGCATTACATGCATTAAACATATTAACAATGCATGTGAAAACTTATGTGCTCATGAAATTCGGATTTCAGGCTCCTAGCAACCTGCTTTTCTCAACCCCTCTTCTTTGAAGGTTAAGTGTCTCTGCAGCACTATTTTATATTCCTTGTGTATTGGTGGGAAGGAAAGCTTTTAGCCACTTTCAACCACTCCTTTAAGTAGCAGTGCATGAAATCATGGCCATTCATTTCAGAGTAAAAAGTTTAAAAGAGCTTACAAATAGACCCTTCTGCTTCCTTCAGCAGATTTATGTGAAATAGGTTTTATATTTGTTTTCCTACAGTAATGTTTTGTATAAATATGCCGTGCCTTTGCTCTTTTTTCACAGGCTGTGGTTGTTGCAAGTGGTCTGATGCTGATCTTCGAACTTTATGGAGTGGACAAAGTCATTTCCAAGCGTTTTCCAAAGGCTGGAAGCCCCAGTGGGACAGGATTACCCCTCTCATCCATATTCAAAGGGAGAGACCCAGAATGCCACGAAATGGCCTGAAATTATGGGCATTAATTTATAAACTGGATTTAGCTGCAGTCAAAGGAAATCAGCCCAGCACAAAGCAAAAATTTTGCAACAGACTGCTTCAGAAAAAGGAGAATGTTGCTTTTGGAGCAGAGGGCCATTAAAACTGTGCCAGTTGGAAGTCTGGCTTTTGCATTATTTTGTGTGGTTTAGTAAAGCACACCTTACGTGTTTGGAGGGGCAAAATATAGGACCATACGTAAATAATGCAAATACAGGGCTTTTTTCTCACATAATAGCTGTTTTAGGTTGGACCAGACACCCAGAAACAACCTTCCTGTCCATGGACACTGTCTGTAAACTTTTTGCCACTCTAATTTAAGTATATGAGTGATTTCTGCATTTATGTAGTTCCAAAGCCACAGTCAAGGTTATAAACTGTGACTTCAACACAACAGTAGGAATAAATAATAAAACTAAAATCCAGTATGGGTATAAAAGCTGGGTCTTCAAGCTGCTTTAGGTATCAGCCTGCTCTCGTCAGGAACACTTAGAAGGCAGAAGTCAGAGCTGTCCTGGACTCTGAAAAGCCATTCTTGAAGGAGAGAAAACTCAATACACACTTCGTGCTTTTGTGGCTTCACTTTGAGGATACTTGGAACAAAAGGGAAGCAAACAAACTACTTCCAAACCACATAAAAGTAGGCAGTGAATGCAATGCAAATTGTGTGTTTGGGGGGATTATTCTTCCTCCTCACTGTTTCCTGCTATGCATTAAACATCTATATTGCTTAGACAGGAAATAAAAATGGAAAGAAAAATAGTAGTACATACATTAGCAGAAGATCCAGATAATTATCTTCCTTACTGAAATGCTCTTCAATCTTTTTTTTTTTTTTTTTTAAGTTGCTTTGGTCTACAAATATTTTCAAAACATATGTGCTCCTAGCAAAACGGAAACCTATGCAATGGATCAGCACATTTTAAAATTAATTTTCTTATGATGACATAATTTACATGAATTACTCAAATCCACTAGACTTTCTGTGGAGGTACAGATTTGTGACTTCCACCTTGCTGTAACTAGACAATTTCATCTTTAGAAAGAGAAATGTCTGCATTAAATGTTGAACTGGTCTGCCTATGGTTTTCCTGCCTTAAGTCCCTCTTTGGGAGAAAAAAAAGAAGCTGAATTTCAGCTTGTGGTAAACTTACTGGAGGAAAATACTATGGAATATGATTTAGAACTAGAGTTTCTGATTTCAGGCTTTGGATGTGTACTTTCCTTTTCCCCCACACACACCGTTTCTAGCCTAGGGCTTGAACTAAAAATTCTGTTTGCTCCCAGAGCGTGGAACTGTACCCCATGGCTTGATAAACACAAAGAGCTGCGATGCTCTGGCAAGGAAATTCCAACGAGCCCGCTCTGGCTGCCAGGGCGTTTCCATGCCACTTCTGTGTGGCTTGGAGGTGCCACTGTGAAAAACTCAAATTACACACACTGCCGGCGCCGCTGACATTTGATTTAGAGCAACACAGCTTCTCCTCAGCCCTTCATCATCCGACACAGAAGGTGACCAAATGCAGCCTAATCTGCAATAAATATTCACCTGTTTCCTCAGGGATGTTGAGGCACCACGCTCTGTGCGTTTGGATGCTGCTCCAAGCAGTCACAGCGGTTTGATTGTGTTTTTTGGGGTTTTTTAAAGTTTAATCTAATTTAACCTCATTTCATTTTGTTTTATTTTGTTTTATTTTATTTTAATTTTTTGCGCAGCTGTGAATTACAGAAAAGCCGTCTGGGTTCTCATATTATATAATTTCCTCTGATATATGCACTTCACTACGGTGCCTGCAGCATGTGGTGCAGACATCCCTGCTCTCGTAACAAGATAATTTTGTGACTCTTTTGCAAACATTGCTCAGAGAAAAACTTCTTTTGGGTTTTGTTTGCTGTTGAAGAGAGGGAAACTGCGGAAAGGCACTGAAAACCTGTTGATCTGGGAGATCTATCCTGAATGTTTGCTGCATTTTTGGCTGAGTTAAAGCAGATTCTTGCCACGGTTTTGTGCAGCCAGTGAGACGAGCCAGCCCAGTTTACAGGGCCACTTCACCTGGATATCGGAGGTTTTATTTGACAGCACAAAGGCAAAAGGACAGCATCTCTGTCAGTGCCACTGCAATGAGAAACATGTTCTCAGAGCCTCCCAAATACACAATTGCTGTATTTGATAACCTGCAGCCCCACTGAGCAAACAGTGAGCAAAAGCAGCAGAAAATCTTTATCGAGCAGCAGCTTTAGCCTCTGCTGGATTCTGCCAGTGCCAGGAAGGAAGACGGTGGAGGAAAACAATTGGCCAGCTATAGCTGCCACTGATTTTGGCATAAAATTAATTGCTGTGCAAATACAGCGGTGCCTAAGCCAATTTCTCTGGGACTGCATCTAGGATATACATTGATTTATATAAATGTGGGGACTCACCTATGGCAGGGCGAAGCTCCACGTTACAATGGAAAGCTAAAATTAAGCTGTGTGAGGAGGAGACTGCAGAACAGTGTGGTGAGGCACTTGTGACCTTTACTAAGTGTAAGTGTAGCTAAAAAGTATTTTTATACACAGCACCAAACATGAGGAGATCCTGAGTTTTCAGATTTAAACGTGTGGTGATTATTCTAAAGTGCAGCAAACCAAGTCAGAGCTAACAGGTCTTCTAAATGAGTTGATAGGCACAGCATATCAGAATTTCTTCCTTCGTGATGACACGACGCTTTCATTCGTCTCAGACAGGTTTTCGCAGTGCTGCTGCAATACCTGACACTCTTTGTCCCTAAACACTGCTTTTCCTGTGAGGTTTCTCTTTGGCTGACACTCAGCAGCATTGACAGGATCTCTGGAAACCTTTAACAGCGACAAAATCATGGGAGGCAGCCCGAAGTGAGCACGTGGTGAATTTAAAAAAACCAAGCAAAAAACAAACTGGAAGACTTCAGGAAAGATCTTGATCCAGTTCCATTTGAAATCATGAAGGCTCTTCTGCTGATTTCACTGGGAGGCAATCTGCCGCCCGGAAGAGATAATCAGCAGTTTTTTTTTTTTAAGTTTTCCAGCTATTGAACCATGAACACAAGTACTGTCCCCTTCTATTCACCATATTTTCTTGTGTTCCTTAATCCTTAGTCCTCTTAGTCTTACTGTAAAATTATAATATACTGGATTTTTGTCTATTGTCCTTTTCTCAGTATAGATGACCATAACTTTGGGAATTATTCACTTAAAAGTTCTTGTTTTCTATTCCCAAAATGCAGGAATTCAATAGGCTTTGAACACAGCTTTGCACCACAGCTAAAAGTGTACACGAACTTGTGCAGCGTTTTTTTTTAATAGTGTTATGTCAATATTACTTGGATTGAAACCTTCTATTGCAAGCATAAATATGTTTAACTTACAGATATCTTTTTATGTGTGTTTTAGATTTAACATGACTTTTCAATGACTTTTGGTTTAAGTGCGAGGCTGGCATTTTTTCTGTTTGAGGCCATCGTAACTTTTCTCTCTTTCTCAACATGACAAATAACCAATGTCATCTCTACCCCAGCGAAACACTTCTGCATTTATGTCATCTGAAGAATGCAAGTTCCATCAAATTAAACTATTCAGCATCTTAAAGTGCTACACATGCTACAGTGCTTTACTCAGCAATGTGTGTAAATACCTTCGATCTCTTCTAACTTAAGGAAAAAAAGGAAAGAATCTATCCCCCATGCATTCCAGGAAAAAAAAAAAAAATCTGCCAGTACTCTTCCTTTTGTACATCATTCTGTTTGCTGCCGTTCCTCTTCTCAGAAACAAGGATTTCTTGAGTCTGAAAGAAATCAGGAATAAATCAGATCAAAGGTGTTTTTGTCTGGTGATATTAGACTTAAGCCCTGCCACCCACAAATTATTACATCTTCATCCCCATCAGTGCTCACTGTATGCAACAGACTGCTTCCAAACTTTTGACAGCAGTCAGAAATCTGCAATAAAATGGTGAGGAAATCAGTAAAATTGTCATTTCCGTACCATTCTGCTGTATTCACTGTGACACACACTGATTAAAGACAGACTCAAATGCAGAGTGCCATTGTGGAAGGTTTGGGGAAATTGTTCTACATTTACACGGTAAAGGGGTTTGTAATGTAGCATTAATAACACCTTGTGTTTTCCTATAACCCATTCTAAGATTTTTTTTTTTTTTGTCGCAGCAGACTATGGCAATCCTTCCAACACTCCATTTCACACTGTGCAATAATAATCACATCAAAACAAAGCCAAATTACATGGAAGTTCTTAATTAGCCTCATTAACAGTAAAATCTGGGTGTCACAGAGAGGCTGCCATGGGCATGGCTTCAGCACAGAGCTTCAGTTTGCGTTTGTCAGTCTCACGAGGGGCCAGACTTGAATTCTTTGAGCCTTAAAAATTTTTTTAAACGTGTGGTAGGTGGGAAAGGGTTACAGAGACGGTTGATATACAGCCCTTCTGCTCCTAAAACTTTAATCACTGTGAAAGAATTAGGTGAGGCTCGAAGAACTCGTTTGGCTGCAAAGTGTCATCAGCACAGCCTGAATTGTTACTTTTCGTGCTGGACCCAGACAAACAGAGAGAGATGAAATCTTTCATTAGAACAGGAATGCATATAATTATGCAACAACTTCTGTCAGTGACCTGACCTTTTCAGGTTAGTTTCTGTCTTCAGCCCGAGAGGTACGATAGATATTTTCAACATTAATGGAGTTGTGCCATTGTATAACCATAGTGGGTCTTTTTTTTTCCACTGGAAAACCTCTAAAGTTGGTGCCAAGTTCAATGTGCTGCATGGTTTAGCCTTTGCTTTCTCTCCTCATTCTCCTTCTCCCTTCTTACACCTGCAAACAAAATCAGCCGTCCTTAGGGATATTTCCAGACATATGAAACTGTGCTCGGCTATTTGGTTAATAAATCGTCAATTTCAAGATCCGGCCACACAAAAATTTGAAGGACAACATGTATTTCTGCAATTTCAGTTGTGGTTACAATTCGCAGTTTCCTTCTGGCAGGCTTACAAGGATGTAAATTGACAGATTTCTTGCTTATTTTTCTTCCAAGAAAATGTGAAGCAACTTGCCACAGTGCCCCCAAAGCATGTATGGTAGGTGCTGTGTTTTTATTTTGGGATATATATGTATTTGGGATAATCTATTTTATTATGGCATATCAAATGCTGCTCAGTCTTCATGCCAGAGGGTAGTCTTTGCTTCAGAAATACCACATTTTCCTCGCTCTTAAAACCAGCAATGTTTTGTTGGGCTGAAAGGGGAGGATCCTTTCACAGACTTTTCCCCAGTACAGAGCTCCTGTCCCAAGCTTAAGGATTGCGTTTCCTATTTGGGTTTGGTGGCTGAAAAAGGTTCCAAAGCACTTGTCTAATCCTCTCAGGGACTTGTGGAGAGCCAAAAGTACCCCCCGAGCCTCATTTTCTCCATCCCAAATGATGCTGGGAAAAAGAAAAAAAGGGTCTCGAGGGTTGCCAGGCGTGATGCTGTCTTTTTATACTCCCCAGAACTGATTAACAGCACAGGATACCTTTCTTTGCCCTGGTTATCAAAAGATCTTTTGCTACACACACCTTCAGAAACCTCAGAAAATATTTTCCCTAAGTGGAATGTTGACTTTGGAAAGAGCCTAGGCGGGAGTATCCATTAAAAAGTCTTTGCAATTTAGAGCTGTATTTATGTTTCTAATTGTGCTAAATTCTTGGCTAATAAAATTATTATGAAAATACAGCATACTGAAACATACTCTTGAATTAAATTAGGTAAGTTAACACACATTCATTATTACTTGATTTTCTTGTTTATCCAACCAGATTCATCCAATAGCTTACAAAGGGAAGAAAAAATAGAAAGCAAAGTATATGGTGTAAATTTTTTGTTTTGCTTTTACCTAAACACATTTATAGAATTACTACTGACTAAAATGTTACTAAATGTTTTTACCCTTTTGTCATTTTAAACTAACGGCAAGCATCTTGAATTCAAATTCATTTGAATAATTTTTTTTCATTACCATAAAGCTCTTAAAAATTAATAGGGAAAAAATTAGAGCAAAACAGCTTCAAACCAGAAATCTGAATGGATAAAAAGTTCCTGTGCTGCTCCCCCTCAGTATGTTTACTTGCAGTGTAAAACACAGATGACATCTCCAGAATGTGTTGCAATTCTCAGCAAAGAGAAAAACATTTAATAAAGACATTTCATGGTCTTTAATGCAACAATTCTAACAGATATGACATTTCTGCTTATGTAATTTCCTTTTCATCTGACACATGTATAAAGGCCACCTCACCCAAACAACCCGCTAATTAATGCTCTATGTTAATTAGATGTTAATTGAAATAGTCATTCTAAGACACCTTTATAATGTTAGCAGAAGTGAATTTTTTTTCTCTTTGGTTTTTTTTGTGTTTTGTTCATTTGTTTGTTTGTTTTCTTTTCTTTTTTCTTTTTTTTTTTTTTTTTCCTTCAAAGAAAGCCCTTTAAGGTCAATATACAATTCTGGGGTTTTTTTCTCTCCTGCCCAGTGCATCACTAAACAATTCTGCTGACACAGAACTTACAGCGGGGGAAGTGGAAGAGCAAACAAGATTTAGTTGGGAAATTTCTTTAATGTGACAGGGATAAGTCCTGCTTTAAAAAATATCATAAACCATTCCACAGCATTTGGTCCTCACAGCAAACCACTCTGAATGTAAAAAGAGCAGAAGAAGCCAGGAAAAATTCTCCACTGGTGGAAGGACAAAATGACCTCACAATGATTCTGCAGCTTGGAGAAAGAAAGGACTCTCAGTTCTTTCTCTTTTTCTCACCCTCTGCAAGAAGCTTCTTATTAATCCTGATCTGACTTGATGCTGATTTATACCACAGAAACCCCAGTAAGGATTTGATGCAGTTTGCAGTAAATTACATCTTTGGTTGTCTGACAGATTATATTTCTCTGAAGCCTTGCACAGCTGAAGAACATTCACATCTTAGAATAGACCATAGGACTTTAAAATAGATTTTACATATTTCATCCCCATCATTTTTAAAATGGATCAATCTGACTTAAAAGTTTGTAGTACTGTAACTTTTAATACAAAAGGGAAGCATCTTTATCAGTTGCTGTTCATCAGGGTAAGAATCTAAGGACTCGAGTTTGGCCTCATTTTCCTGATTTTAATCCTTTAACAGTGCTGGCCCTTTCTAACAAAAACAATTTGTCATAAATTTGAATGCTTTTGAATATATGAGTGTGTGATCATTAGTTTTGAGGGTTTGGTCTACAGAGCAGTAAGAGAAATAATACTTTTCTTATCTGAGACAGCATTTTTTTGGCATGTTTAATAAGATGTGACAGGTCTTGATAGCTAAGTGGAAACCTGTCTTTAAATTTAAAAAAAAAAAAAAAACAAAATGAAAAAGGGAAATAACCTCTGTGTGTTTCTGTGAATGGAATTCAAGCTGGTGTGGGAAAGGATTCTAGGCTACTTGTGATGTTTGCTTTGGCTACCATCACAGAAAATATTTCAGTGGTGAAACCAAAGGTTAAATGCAACCGGCAGGAAGTTATAAAGGTGAATTGCAAAAGATGTTTCTGAATAACTGGAGTTTACAACTCCAGCTATTGCTTCTGTGCAGAGTGCTTGGATGTGCTGTGCAGTAGGAGTATATAAAATGCAAATTTTAGAGTATGATGAGGTAAGTTTTTCCAGTTGGGATGGTGCACATCTACAGGATCAAATTTCATTGATATAATAAATGTTCTATAACATACTTACAACATTATAAATATAATATACAATATAATTATACAATATAAGTATAATATACAGTATAATTATAATAAAATCGTGATTAATATAACATATATCATGGCATTTCATCAGTTTGAACAGCAGAGTATCACATGTTGCTTTTGCTAGGCTAGCCTTTCTTTGAGTTCCTGCTGTTGAAGCAGTTTGGGAAATAACCAAATGGACCTGTGTAAGGCCAGTTCACCTGGCTGAAACAGCAGAACAAAACAGCAAAACTAATTTATTGACACTATTGTCTCTCCATAGTTTCCATGGTGAACACACAGCAGTGCTGCTTCTTCACAGCTTTCTGCCCAAACCATTCCAGAGCTCACCTGCCACTAATTTAACCACCAAAGTGTTGAGATGCGAAGAATTCTTTGAAAATGTTCTGAATTATTGCTTTTATTACGTGGTACAGACAGGAGGCTTCTCTTCCGACGAGGGCAGCCCACATGCAGGGTGCCTACTGAGCTTATATTGATATTTAATGTGCTTCTTTTCTATGATTTCGCAAACTGAATGTATTCCGTGCGGCTCTGTCAAGCACTGATTCCGCAGGTGACCGAGTTGATGAGCAGTGGAAGGCTAAAAAGCCACATCTGGGAGGCTGTGTGAGGTGTATGAAGCTCGCATGACAATGTAATTTTAAAAATAGGTGAGATCCAGAAGTCACAGTGGTTGAAAGGAACAGCTTTCAACGCTAAGAAATGCAAAATTGCACATGGTGAGGTGTGTGACAGCTGTTCAACACCTTGGAAGAGCAAGGGAAGATTTTCCCACTGAAATTGGTAGAGGGAATTCTAATAAGAAGATTCAGCTTATTTCCTGGCTAACTGTAAACATTAATAAATAAATAAATAATCACTACACACCAGTCCCTATGAAAGGTAAAGTAGTAGTTTTATAACTATTTTTCTGTAATAATTCTCTAATAATCTTTAACATTTGGTTTGATTCTGACTGTCATAGGCAGCTTTTCTCTGTTGCATTTAATGCTCTTTTAAGCTTTTGCAGCTCTTCCAGCAAAAGAGTGAGAGAATCCTTCCTGGCGTGACGGATCACACTGAAACAGTACTGAGATTAATGATGTGTAACCACACAGATATCACATCTCCTATGGCATTTTTCTTTCAAATACAAGGCCCACTGGATTTTCTACTTTGCCCTGAGTCTGATAGGGACGTGGCAAATATTTCCCATCATTTTATAATGAACAAGCTCAGGAAAACTGGAAAAAAAACCCCTCCATGCAGAAGTAATTGAAAACAGCTGTATTAATAACTGTCAAGACATGGTTGTCTCACAAATGTTGGTTCAAGTGAACCATAATTTTACACATCCTTTGATATATAATTTTATATATATATATATATATATGTAGATATGGGTATTGATATATAAATTTCACATGGGCCAAATGAAACTGAGATTCTTGTCAGTTCCAGTGAGGAATTGACCAAAATTCCAATTTCAACCAGCAAGCTCAGATTCCAGAGAGGACCTTTTATTTAGAAACGACATACCGGACAGAATTGCATTTAGAATGCCACATTCATCTCCTGGTAGGATTGTTTCCTATTAATTTATTTAAAGGGGAAAAAAACTCCAACAAAGTGACAAGACCCAAGGGAATGGCATGAAGCTGGGCCAGGGGGGTTTAGGTTGGATTTCAGGGAAAGGGAGGAAGATAAACTCCTGAAAGAATGCACACAGCACCAGGCATTTTGTAATTAATGGCGCATTCAACGAAATAATTCCCAAGATTAAGCCACTGGCCATTTTTTCTCCCTATTAACTCTCACGTTCTACATGTGCAAATAATTGAGAGGAATTTGCTCAGCTTTTCTCAGAACTCAGAAGGAGTTGTCAACAGCCACCAACTAGAAGAGTTGGCTAACAAGTGTTTACCACAAAGCACTTTTCTTACGTAGCAAAGTGTGGTACATGAAAATATAATTTATCCAACCAAACAGAACTGGCACTTATCACATCATTTATTTGGCATACAAATAATATCTAAAATGGTTTTATTGTCTGTTGTGATTACAAGGCATTGTTCTTTGCTGTGTTTTATTCCATCATGAGCTGACAACTGCCTTTTAGTTTTATATAAAATAATAGCTCATTTTATCATGTGAAGCGGTGAAACTGCACATTTTTTTCATTTAGCTCTGGAGGCATTGTCAGGAAGAAAAGGTTTGAAGCTGTTCATTAAATAGCATCTGCTTATTACTACTTCTAATTTGGACCACGGCAACACAGGGAATTAGTTTTAAGTAGCACCTAGCAACATAATGTTGAAAACCACTCACTAAATTCTTCTTACATTGGCGGGAAGAGTACCTTTTACTACTGTTAACCACGGAGAAGTGGTAATTATATTGCTGCATTTTAGTTCATCCATCCCCTGGACATTCTGCAAATGAGTCTCTTTGAACTCATGTGTAACACAGCCAGCTTTGGGTTTGGGTTCTGTTTGGTTTTGTTGTTTGTTTGTTTGTTTTTAAAATTTTCCAGGTTGGTGCAATGTATTACAAAATCCAAACAGAATTCCTTCTTCTGTAGACCTTTCCATACCAGGAAATCTCATTTTTACTCACATATGTGCCCTGCTTCTTTGGAGTTGAGCTCCCAAACTTGACAGCACCAGGAATGTTCTTGCAGGAGCCCAACTGTTTCACTGGGAATGAAACATCCTCTCTTTTTCTTAAAAGTAACATCCATCCCATTCATAGGATTATTTGGGGAAACCGTGAGAGATTTCACTTCTTTGGGCATCTATTTTATGAGCTGTTCTGCCACAAAGATGCTCAGGACTGGAGCTTGCTTTGAGGACTTGTAATAGGAAAGGATGACTATGAATGATTCTGAAATTCAAAGCAGAGACCGTAATTCTCATAGAGTGAGAATTCCTGCCTCATTCCTCACTCCTGCCCTGTGTGGAATTATTTCTTGTGCTTTTCTTGCCTGCTATCACTGTTCGTGCTAAAAAAAAAAAATTTAAAAAAAAAAAAAAAAAAAAAAAAAAAAAAAAAAAAAAAAAGAANNNAAAAAAGATAAGGAATTGCCAACCAGGCAGGTCTGGGGCCTGAACCACCCCAAGGATAAGACAAAATAATTCAAGACACAGAACCAGACAGAGGACTCAGGGGCAGGTCAGGAAAAGGCTGTGAAAATACAGGCCTGGGATAGAGGCCTCCAAATGAAATTATAGAAGAAAATTAGGTGCTCAAAGTCTACATGGGACCGAGGGAAACAGAAGCCTAATTTTAAATGTTACAAGAATCTGAAGAAGGAAGACCAGGAATTTGAACTTGATGAGCAAAATGAGACATGTCCAGTCCTTGACTGGAATTCAGCATTCCTCTCCTGATGTTATATTTTCTGATCTTGCTGCCTGAGGCTGTCTGAGATACAATTTATACAACAGCCAGGAATTCTATTTCACTACCATTGTAAATTCAAATAACTGGCAGCTGAGAATCACCATCACCTGGCTGTTGTATTTCTGCCCTTTATTTAAATTTTTATATATTTAAGTTTTAGTTGTTCTTTTAAGGTTTTTAAATGCTATTTTTCCACACCATAGTCCTGTTGATAGCCAGTACAGTTTCTCGCAGCGAAATTCCCCTTCAATTCAGATGAAGAACACAGGATTTTGCATCTTCCAACAGTGGATTTCATTATTATCTGGAAATTCCAGATGTATAAGGAAAAGTAGGAACTGGGAGCACTGGGGAAGGGGAGGTGAGGGGGTGGGCATTAATCCAGTCTGCTTTTCCAAATTTAGATTGGTTTTTTTTTTTTTTTAAATGTCTGTCCTGCTGTGATTATAGCTGGGGGACAATTGTCACAATCATCAATATTGCCTAACTATGTGCATCACAACAGTGAGACAGATTCAGTGAGAGTTGGAATCCATTAAATTTCGCAGGACCTGCTTCTGATTTGTGACGAATGCCTTAAATTTTTTTTTCCACTCATGAACAGCAGTTTTGGTGACTTGTAAGTTAACTGTTCATTTGAGCAAATATAAAGTAGAGCATTTTGGTTTTGATGCACACTACTAGACAATGCTATATATACACCAGAAGTCCCCTTAGAAGATTTGAAGTTTTTAAAATGCAGGATCTCCACAAAAAGAGACAGTTTCACCCTTCAGAAGCCGTGTTTGCATCATTCAAAACAACCAGAGTGTTTTGATATATGACAAATGCACATCTTTGACAAAAGGTGAGTTGTCGCTGAAAATTGTCCTTTTTCCCAAAAGCTTTGCTAATGATTCTCAGGAGGAAAAAAATGTCTATGGAATAAAATTTTTGGTGTTCATCTCAGTAATCTATCAGGATGGTTTTGAGCTGCAAGGAAAATACTTAAGAACAGCATTACTCATTGTATTTGTAAGACATTTCACTGTCAGGCCTTGAAAGTATTCCAAATTTGTTCAAGATTTTTTCACCTTTGAGGCTGTATTGAATCTTAGCAGGTGCCCAAAAATATGTACCCGTGTGCTTCTCTATCTTGTCACTTGCCTGTTCATTTCATGTCCTGTTTTTACATTTTTAAAGAACCTGCAATGTGCTAAAAAGTGAGAATATGGCACCGCTGGGACAAACTGAGCAGGAAACTGACCTTGCCACGCTGGAGCCAAAGCTAAAGGCTCTGTGATGGAAAGCAAACCCCTAGAGGTCACTATAATCATAAACATCCACAGGGAGATCTAGATCTGAGTAATGTCACGACCAAGATAAACCATCTATAGAAAGGAGCTTACAGACAGATTTTGGGCTGTCCTGAAGCGACCCCTCCAAAGCCGTGCTGAACGTCACCGGTGATGGTTTGGCAGTGCAATCCATCCTTCTAAATCAGGGCACAGTGTCAAATCGTCAAAAATTACCGAAATAGAGCTGCAGTTCTGGGGGTTTTTCATCAGAGTCAGTGAGGGGATGAACTGATTATTTTGGAGGTGGAGTTCCTGAAGGACAGGCAGGGAGCAAGGAGGAGCATCCCAGCACTCCAGGATGGTGTGGAGGGGAAGGCAATCTGGCTGTGGAGGAGGGAAATAACAAGAAAATACATGGAAAACAAACTGTGCTTGTCACAGCAGCTTGGAAAGGATGGCAAAGTTTGCTGAAGATAATGGAGCAGCAATCCATGCTAAATGGGTGACTTTATATCAGTAGCGCTGTGTTTTGTCTGTGTACTGCAAACACTGTCTCAAAAGAGGCTTTCTCCTACGCTAAATGGGAACAGATCGCTTGGAAGCTCATTCTGAAAAAGTGGAACAAAATGAGCTCCTAATACTCATAACAAATGCTACAGCAGAGGTAAAATAAGCATTAAATGATCCATCCAGAACAAAAAAAAAAAGCATTTTGTAGCAGAAACTGAATTGTTCAGAGTGTCTCACTTTAATTTTTAAACATTCCACACTGTATATGGTTGGGAAGCAGTTTATGATGCAGTGCTCTAATCTTGCACATGCTGATGGAACAAAATCCTGTGGATACCTATATTCAGTGATTGTATTAAAACCCAGATTAACTCGCCGCCAACCAATCCACTCTGATGTGAAACAGGAGCAACTTTGCAAATGTCACGGGGGCTGCATCTAATTATGCAGCAGTTTATTTGGACTTCAGGCTTTCACCTGGTCTATAAGGTTCCACAATGTGGTTGTGTCTGTCCCCAGGGGAATGTGCTATGGCTTAACAGCCAAGAGAAAAAAGTTTGTGGCATGAAGGTGCTGGAACCTCACTGTTTTCATGTTCATGCTCTGCAGACTACGTAAAATTCACACAGAGCAGATTTTCCAGATTATGTTTGAAGCACTCAAAGGGTGTGCCCCTTATTAACAAAGTGCAAAGCTGATTTTTTTTTTTTGATTTTTATTTTTTTTTTTTTTTTTTTTTTTTTTTTTTTTTTTGTGGTTGTTAACACACAACACCTTTAGGTTTTTTTTTTTTTGGTGGTGATGACAACACACAGACACTTAGGTCTTGGTTCCATTGGCTGAATGAAACTCTCCCATGTCATTTCAGACACTGGAGAATTTGCATTTGAAGTTCTGTCAGATATGATACCACAAGAAAACAGGGATTTCTGGATTTGCATATGAATGCCATGTGAGAAATCCTAGGGTATCCCAAATGTTTCTGGATGCATGTGTTTGGGCAACTGAATCAGACTTTCACTGTTCATACATTCCCTTAACACTGATGCTCACTGGCAGCATATAAAATAATTAAATTTTGTCCCTTTTGTTGGTACGGACTTATCTCATTACCTCATTACAGTAGTTCTTTGTGTTAACTTCATTAAGTTTTCAACATGACTTCTGAAAACAATGAAAATTCCAAAACAAATTGTATAAGATCTTAGATAACAATGGCTTCAAAAGAGAGCATTAATCAAGACCTAGCCCCTGGTGCCTGAATAACTTTCAAAAGGAAACAACAGTGTTTGTTTTGCTTTTTTTTTTCTCAGTTCAGACTGTCCAAACTGAACTTAAGCCTGGGGCAAAATGAGCTGAAAGAAAAAAAAGAAAAAAAAAAAGAAAAAGGTTGAAACAGAGTAAAGGAAAAGAAAAGCAAGAAGGAAAGAAAAAGAATATATATGTAATATAATATCTCATTCAAAAGGAGTAGGAAGGCCCACACCAGACCCCACAGATCTACAATGCTGTTATGGCATTGACTTCAGAGATATTTTTTAAATGTAAAACTTTAACATAACCTAATACCTGGTTTTGGAAATATGCTGTTGCCAAAACACATAAAAGGACACTTTTTGTGCATAGAAACTTTTTGTCCTCTTTCCCATTTTTGTGATTGAAGTAAATAATATTCTTTTTATGACATGGCACTTGTCTTAAAAGCAGCTCAGTAAGATTTCACCAAGAGATGATCAACATGTGAACTAGGGAATAACAGCTAGAAAGAAGGGAATAAAAACTGATTAGACTGATATATTATTTAGTACAGGTAGAGACCCCTTTCTATACACAGACATTTATGCAGGGAAAGAGTGATTATTTTAGACCCTCTGTCTGGGCTGCCTGGTGAAATGGAATGAAAGAAATATGCTGATTAAAATCTTTAATTCTTCATTCAGCATTTGAGTTATCAAAGAGTCCCGAAAATCTTTATTAATATCTGTCTGTAAATTGATACGTTATGAGCTAATAAACCACAGGCTGCTCTCTTTGAATATTATTATATACAAAATAAATATACGCATACTATTCTAACAACATAATATATTTCATTGATAGTTATAAATAATATACAGTGCTCTCCCTCTACCAGAAACAATTATTTTATCTTGATTCTGCCTCATTTTTCTTAAAAATTATTATTTATATAACAATTTATATATATATTTAGTATTTATTTTTATATTAATATATTATCGCCCCATTCTTCTGGGAGAGGATTTAGGGTAAAGCATTCAAATACAGTGGCAACAAAAACTGATTCCAATGAACTACAAACTTTAATCTGTACATAGATCTACCAGGCAAATGTAGAAATCAGCCTGCTCTCAATATGTGAAAACAAGAAACTGTGTCCCAGGTAGCAGAGGCTTTATTCTTATTATTTAGGTCCTGGTTTTTCCCAGGTGATTTCCTCTTTGCACGAAGCCCACCTTCTGCTGCCAAAATTCAGATATGATCTGATTGCGCTGACAGGGAGAAGAAGCAGGCGGGAAAGTTCTGTGTCACATTTCTTCATGGGCAACCTGCAAACTCAGAGCTGAGACCCATTCCAGTTGTCTGCTTTCCCAACATCAGAATGTATGTTTGGAATTCTTTTTCCAGTTTGACGAACGTAATTTTTCACCCATGTGATCCTTGCAGAAATCCCTTTCCCCTGTGCGCATCTCCCTCGCGTTTTGCCTTTATTATTTAGCAAGGTGCTCGCCCTCGAGGGAGGGGAACCGACTGAAAGCAGATCGTCCCGAAACAGGCCCATGAAAACTCAGCTCTCTGCTCGCCCCCACGAAGGTCAGGGACAGCCTCAGCTCCTGGCAGAGCTCATTCCCAGGCTGGCCATGGGGTGACATCTCTCCCTTCCCACAGCTCACGGAGCTCATCCGAGGCTCGCGGGATCACCGGGAATTCTGCAGCCATCTCCTCCTGGCCTTGGGTTCCAAGCCTCCAAAGGAAGCCACTCGTGCAGGTTATTTTGTTGGAGCACTCATGCCTCCTGTTCGAGTAGGGTTTTGTTGGTTCCGAGTCTCCAAAGGGAGCCACTCATGGCTGGTGGGGTTATTTTGTTGGAGCACTCCTGTTCGAGCGGGGTTTTGTTGGTTCACGATCCGTCCGGCATGTGACGGTGGCCAAGGGCCAGGAGCATTTCGGTGGCACCTGCTGCTCCTGCCACTTCTCCCGAGCCTGTGACCTCAGCTGTGACAGCTGAGAGCCTTCTGCTCTGTGGTTCTCCTGTGATTGTTGTAGTGCTGCTCCAGCGTCACTATGTCATTAGCCAGATTGGGTAGGCTGATATTTTTTTTCCTATTTGTCTGTACCTACATAAATCTGACAAGAACATCGGCGATCCGTGGCACTTTTCTCCCTCATCTCAGCACTGATGGCGCTGCTTAGAGAGAAAAAGCAGAATTTCAGGAGTTCCGTACTGAGGATTTGTCACGTCCCTTTACTGCAGCCACAGGCACTGGTTGGAGAAAAAAAAAAAAAAGAAGAAATCAAGGCAGAAGAATTTGCTGATTACTCTCAAACATTGATGTGTTTGCACTGTCAGTTTGCACAAACCTCTTCTGCTTCTTCAGAGAGGAAACCTGGAGCTCTCCCTCGAGCACAAATGAAACAATTGGCTCAAATAACATTTTCTTAGTAGTACAACTATTCTAGCCCTGATGCTGTAAAAATGCAAAGCAGAACAAAAATTGTAAGGCAGTAATATTGTAATATTCTGTTAGACCAGCTAATTAATACAGTCAGAAAAAGTGAACAAACTTGTAAGCACTCAAGGTTTTCTCCAGATTTGGAACATCAGGCCTTGAATTTTAGAATATTTGTATATCCCCTACCTATTCTGTTTAATTTTCATTCAATGACTGGTTCTGAAGGCCTGTGTAAATCTCCTCTCTGAAACACAGACATTACTCTCTTATATAGTCAAAATAAAGCTCAGAAGCATCATTATATCTGCTTGAAGATGCTTAGTCCAGTTTTTGGATTTGGTTTGAGAATTTTTTGTTGGTTTATTGGGGGCTGATTTGTTTTTTTTTTGTTTGTTTGTTTTTGGTTTGGGGGGGGTTGGGCTTTTGGGGGTTTTTTGCTTTGGTTTTGGTTTTTGTGGTTTGTTTTTGTTTGTTTTGTTTGTTTTGGTTGGTTGGTTTGTTTGCTTTTGGTTTTGGTGGGTTTGTGGGGAAAGTTGTTGTTGGGGCTTTTCCTCTTCTCTTCTCTTCTCTTCTCTTCTCTTCTCTTCTCTTCTCTTCTCTTCTCTTCTCTTCTCTTTTTCTCTGACAGAAGCTGAATCGCTTGTTCTGGCTTTTCCTGCTATTTTTTTTTTTTTTTTTTTTAGAACTTCCCCCGGGAAAAAAGGGTGGTTGTTA
>VZRL01000805.1:10200-64135 GCA_013397895.1 Origma solitaria | reverse complement strand
TGTTTTTCTGGCTTTTTCTGTTTTTTTTTTTTTTTTTTTTAAGGAACTCTCCCGGAGGAAAAGCGTGGGTTGTACAAACCTTCATCTGCCCCAGCTGTGATAACCTTCCTGCAGACACTCACAAGCACAAGAACCAGAGCTGGGACCTCAGGGAAGGCATTTGAAATCCTGACAATTTAGCCAGTTGCCTCCTACTCCTAAAAAAAGTCACAATCTTGTCAGTCAAGGAGCTGGACAGGAAATTGGGATCCAGGGAAGAAACTGATGAAGATGGTTCAGATTATTTGATTTGCACGGGACGGCAATTCTTTTTGATAACTTTATAGTGATGCTTTTATATAGGAACAGAGGCACTAAAAAAAAACTTTTGAGTCATCTAAACTAATAATCCTCCAAGTCAGTAATTCTCAAGCCCTGAAGAAAGGTAAAAGCACTGAACTCCAAGGTTTGGGTGTTGGTTTCCACCAGATGTTGGGATGAGTAGGAGGGAACAATTGTTTCCTTCACCTGTGAATAATGAATAATATATATGAATGAATAATGAATAGTGAATAATGAAGACAGAAGACACAGGGTCCTCCCTCCAAAAAATTGTTTTCTTTGGGGGGAAAAACCCAACCAACCAACCAAAACCAACCCAAAACTAAAAACACATATAACTACGAAAAGAAACCCAAAAAACCCCAGGAAAAAAAACTAAAAGAAAAACAAACACGCAAAAAAACCCAACCCACTTCATATTTACGACTGAAATAATGTTTCAGGAATTCAGGAAGCATCCAAGTGCCTTTTACTCTACAGTCTGGGGAAGTAAAGTGGGGGTTTAAATTACTCCCATCCAGGAAGTACAAAATTATTGTGAAAGTGTTTGCTATCTCTGTTTTCTTGATGCTGAAAAGGAAGCACAGTGTGGCAGCTTCACCTAAGTCTCAAGTCCATAATTTGAGTAGGCAGTGCAGGGATTGGAGTTGCAGTTGACAGGTGCACAAAAATCTGAGATCTGAGTTGGAAACTTGACAAAGGCAGAAGCTTGTAAGATTTTCAGGGTTTTCTATATTCATCTGAAGCAGGAAAAATAATTTTTCATGTCTGTTACTATTTTATCTGAAAATAATAGGTTACCATCCCCTTCTTTGAGCTTTAAATTAGCTCAGCCTTTTGAATTAAGCCTTCCCCAGGTTGGCTTTCATTTCAAAAGATCTGCTATTCTTTTCTAAATTCAATTGCAATCTTGAAAATATTCCAGTCAATATAATTGGACCAACATCTGAAACTGTTCCCTTTTACAGGAGAAAAAGAAAGCAGGATGATAAAAATAATAATGCCTTCTTTTATTAGCTCTACAATATATCATAATGCAATAAATTATTGCAAGGTAATGAAGCATTCCATTGGGAAGAAATGAGGAATTAGATAACGTGCTTGTAAAATTGGCACCAAAAATTGATACAAGTCTTCCATTCTGTCTATCACCTAAATGGGTAATCACAAATTTTTCTGTTAGGACATTTCGGATCTAGAAGTGCCATGTGAAAATCCCATTGTTTTCATTTCTTTAAAATGGAAAAACTGTAGGATTTTGATGTGTTTTAGGTGTCTTGGTGTCTTCCCACATACTTTGTTGAAGAAAGAATAGACAGTGTAGTTTTCCTGAGGTAAACAAGGTTCGTAACTGAAGTGGGGGAAGCTTGGCCTGTGGTAACCACACCAGATAATGAGGTAAAAGCCAATAGAATCGTGTATATTTACCTTTGGTACCTGGTAAATGCCAGGAACAATTATTTTTAAAATCTTATAAGATTGCTAGAGATCATCAAGACAAATTATTTTCTTTATTCAATGAAAACAGGGGGAAAAAGGGGAAAGAAGAGAAAAAGGAAAAGAAAAAGTGCTTTACAAAGTAAATCAGGAGATTGTGAGAAAAATTATGAACTAAATAGACCTAGGGAATTGTCTAAATTTCAATATATCAGCACTAAAATAGACAATTAAATAAATGTGAGTTGCATGGGTTTGTGTTTGGGTTTTTTTCAATAAAACAGGCATCTAACTAAAGAGGCCTCAGCATAACCTTCTGTTTCGGTAGAGAAATGGGCTAAAAAGGATTGCAGCACCTCTGCATAAGCAGTGTCAGTTTTGAACTTGTATTTTTGGATGGTAACTGAACAATATAAACTCAGAAATTCTACATCCCAAGCTCTGGACTCACTGTGGGATCCAGGAACAGCTTAAATGGAGCTGTGAAAAGCAGGAACTAAAGGAGATGTGGTCATGTTAACAATATTAAAAGTCTTCGGTTCATGTCTGGTAATCAAGATTTATTCTCAGCTGGCAAAGCTGGCCCTGGGGAGCTGAACCAGTCGCCTATTTTGAGACATTGGTCATAGTGAGAAAGGATTTAAATGTGTTTTCCTGCCTGACAAAGACTGGTGATGCCTCACCCAACCCAAATTCAAGAGAGAGGTGAGAAGAAGAAATTCTGAGTGATTTGAGCAGGCCTGAGGCAAAGGGGCCTGAGGGCATTTAAGTCTGGCAAATATTAATTAGTTTTTGAACAAAGACAAGCCCCAGGAAAGGGCCTGACAGTGTTGACAGTCACTGTGGGTGTGACTTATGAAGACACATCTCTGTTTTCCACTTATTTCAGTGGCATTTAAACACATGCTTAAATGTTTTCTTGAATACTGACAATTTTCTAAAGCAGAGGATTCGGTTCTTATATTTTAGGAACATTTGGGGAAGAAAGAAGTTAGCAAGTTTTTTTAATGGAAAACACTTGCAAAGTGTCTGCGAAAACAAAGCAAAAAACAAAACAAACAAACAAACAAACAAAAAACCCCAAAGAAACAAACAAAAAAAACCCCCAAAACCCCCAACCAAACAAAAGAACCCCACAAACCAGAAAACCCCAAAAAACAACCAACCAAACAAAAAAAAATCAGACTTCCTCCTGATATTGAGTAAATGGCCTAAATAGCTATTTTACTAACATTTTCTCCAGGAGCGCTGGGTGAACTGCTGAGTGAACTTGTAGGTACTGCTGAAGACTGAACTTGAGGAAAAATAACAGTCTTATCAAGCAAAAATACATAAGGGTAAAAGTTCTCCAAGCAGGAGAAATTTAACTACTGACTGTTTGTCCAAGCCCTCCTGGGAACTGCTTTTTATATGTGAACGACAAAATCAGATGGCAGCAGACGACAGTAAATAAACACAAATGCTCTCAAAACAGCCAAGGATTATATTTTTCCCTGTGATGATTGAAAGTGTCCAAACAGCACCACAGATGATGCTAAAATGATGCTTTTTATAAGGGGGGGATAAGGTGGTGGTATTATTACTATCATTATTATTATTATTGTTATTATTATTATTATTATTGTCATTACTACTACTATTACTACTATTATTATTGTTATTATTATGCAAAGTTTCAAATTACTAAATCGCATTTTAAAATTAAATATTTATCTACACTGTTCAGGAGATTCACATCAGAGAAAGACCTGCACTGGATAAAATAGCTAAAACAAATTTGGATATCACAGGCAGATTCTCATGTTGATTGCAGACAAAGAGTTCAAGAAGAGCTCAACACTAAAGAAGATTGTGATTGTAGAATTTTTTTACCTTCTGAGTTGTTGAAGATGAAGGAATAGGGACCACTGACATTACTTATGACACTGATCTTTTTACTGAGGACATTAAAAAACATTCTGTTTCTTTGAGAAGGGAAGAGAAACCTGAACAAAAACCCTAACAGTGGTTTGGTAGTTTAAAATTAAAAATTAGCAGTTAAAATTTAAAAATTTAAGGGAAAACCTTCTCTTTGTATACATTAAAAATATTCGGTATTGGGGTAGCTATTAATGCATGAACCAGTGATTTTTGACCCTGGAATTTTTTTTTTAATTTTTTTCTTTTTTAAAAAAAAATATTTGAATAAAAATACTATTTTATTTTGATGAGTCATGTTCTGAAGTCTTTGATCATTATTCCCCAGAAACAGATATGCATAAATATACCTTGGCATATTAAAAGGGTAAAAAACGGGTGGGAAAAGAAGGGGAAAGACCTGAAAAAAACAAACTGCGAAGAACGCAACAATTCATTTCCCACTTTTTCAAACACTGTTCGCGTTTCGTTTGTTTACATTGCCATGCCCTGCTAGACTCCGACCCCCTGAATTTACACAATTTTATACTCTCAAAGTACTCCTGCGACAGGTACACAACACAGGGTTAGGCTATCACACCGCACAGCACAACTGCTGCACACATGAAAATCCCTTTATCTCAGAAAGGAAGGGGAGATAAGATTAAATGCCCTTCACAGAGGTCTAGAAAAGTTGTCTTTTTCTGAGCTTCCTAAGCTCTGTTCCAGAGCTTGGGCCTCTCAGCCTGAAGTTTTCAGACATCGAACCTTTCCCCTCGGTGTGTTTGATGTACAAGTTCCAGACAATAATTGGACAAAAATATGCAATTCCTGTGTTCTCTGGCAGTTATGCAATAAGCCATCAATTTCAGAGCTCACAGGAAAGGTCTGAGGGCATCATGGCTAACACAGTCTGATCAATGATCAATTGGATTTTTTTTGTCCCCTAAATTACAGCAGCGCACAAGGTGTGTTGTACGTCGGAGCAGAATTTTAGCGGAATTACCTCAAGAGGTTTTTTTTTCAAAAAGTAATGGCTGTAAGAGGAAAGGAGTATTTTGGTTTGTAGCAGAACTATTGTTTTTTCAGATGCCTGAAGCTTTTTGTGGCATAGCTGCTCTTGCCGCAGGGATGGCCTTTTTTATTCCCTGGGCTTCCATTTGCATCTTAAGAGCAGTGGAAAATTCTATGCCCAGAATTTTATATCAGGAATGATCGCTCACGTCAGTCGAACTGTTTCATCATGGTGTGAATGCGATGATTACTCCCAAGGGGTAATTCTTATTCCCAATTTGCCAGCTCCTGTACGGGTTATGCTTATGTTTTATGTAAACACGCAGAGGTAAATGTCCCTAAACACACAAGTATATACATAAACATATATTCCCTGGAAATGGGAACAGGCTGCCCAGGGAAGTGGCTGAGTCACCATTCCTGGGAGTGCTCCAAAAACGTGCAGAGCTGGCACTTGGGGATGTGGCTTAGTGGTGGAACGTGGCAGTGCTGGGTTAGTGGCTGGACTCGATGAATCCAGAGGTCTTTTCCAGCCTAAACCATTCCACAATTCCACGGAAAGCATGCAATCACACAATTAGTATGCTGTATGTTGTATTTAAATAATAGAGATCATGTATATTTTGAAATTACAATGCGAGGCCTAATCCACTTGCCTTTATTTAAATAAACCTTGGTTTATTCTAAGTAGAAAAGGAACATTTTCTAGAGTGAAGAATGAAGAATTTCTGATTTTCCTTCATGGATAATAAATATTTACTGAATGGGAATAGGAAGAGCAAGACCCAATCCTTAGAGCATCCACAGGTGTAATATTCATGATGTTCTTGACCCACTAAATGCAGAAAACACAGGACCGCCAGTACAAACTGGCAGAATGTGTTTTTGAAGGATGAGATGTCTATTTCAGATATTCTTACACAGGACAAGGACTGGTATTTGATGTGGGTGAAAATTTGTCATTGCTGTCATTTGTCATTCCTGAGAAACTCTGAGAGAACTTTTAAGTGCTCGCAGCTCCTCGCAGCTCTTTGGCAGGAATTGAACCCATTCATGTGCACAACTTCTCTCAATCCCAAGAAACTTCTTCTGGAGAGTGGTGTAACCGATTGAAAATTTCCCTATTCCAGGTTTGTACAGGCTGACTATGTTATTCACTTTATTCTTTAAAAATAATGCATTATTCATAACGACGCTTTCAAATCTGCTTTAATCTGCATTTATGAGATGAAGTGTGTGCAGCTGTGAACAGCCTTTCATTTAGCATCAAAATAATCTGGCATTAAGCAATAGTTTGCAGGGGTTCATTAACAGAAGTTACAGATAATTTTGATCAATTTGTTTGTTAGCAGCTAGTCTGTTTATTACACAGCATTTTTTACCCCTGCAGTATGTTATTTTCTTCTTTCTTTCTTCTGCACCAGGTGCAGAATTAAATCAAATAGCACATGCTATAAATAAAAAAAAAAAAAAAATAAAAATCTGCTTGCCTTTCTTCATTGTTGCCTTCTTCCCCAGTCACTGCTGCCTTATTTAAACAAGTTTGGTCTGGTTAAAGTCTTCCACTGTGAGTTTTGCAGCATGGACAGCCTTTAGTGCTTCTTCGTGACGAGTTAGTGCAATATGAGACTTATCCATGGCTGAACATACACCAGAATTGATGCAACTATACACCAGAATTCACAGGGCTTTTGTTTGCTGTGGTTTTGAGCAGTAGTGGGAAGACAACTGAACCAGCACCCCAAAAATGTATTCCTTGGTTCTGAAGAGGTGAGAAAACATCTGAGCTCTGGGGAGAATTATGTTAGATTTTTGTTTTTAAAGACACATTAATAGAAGACTACTAATGATCAGTATGCTGTGCTACAATCAAAGATTCTCACTGGAAGGAGAGGAAATCCTTAAAAGACTGAGATCAGTTACTAAGATGATTCTCCCCCCTACTGAACATTACATTATTTGAAAACTGTCCAATTCTAATATTCTTTCCCTAGATCTGAGAGCACGTAAGAAGTGATGGGGTTTAAGGCTTTATCCATGGATATCCACGAAAAACATTTTCACTGCTCCTGACATTCAGAAGACAGAAGATGTATTCTGAACCTCACATACCTCAGGTTCTTCCCTCTCCTCCTAAACCCATGCTGAGACTGAACCTCTTGTGCTATGTTTCTAGTAAAAAAAACATTGTAAGATTTTCCCAGCCAAAACCGTAGAATAACACCCTTGTCTTCAGCACTGCGGCTTCATCTCTGCTGTGATTTTGAAGAGTGACATTCTCATTTAATTGGACCAATATTTGCACGTACTGTGTGCTTTTTACCAGTAATGTTCGTTTCTATTATGACTGGATGAAAATCTCCCACGAATTTTTCCACGGCTTCTCAGCGCAAAAAAAAAAAAAAAGAAGGATTTCTGATCTGTTTTTTTGAAAATTCCTGCTGCCTACGAAAACATTCCAGCATCGAACTGGAAACTCTTAGCAAGTGACCTTCAGTAACCATCTTGATTTTCCTACCAGCTGGGCTTCCCAACCTGAATTCACTGATTGTCACACATCGCAGCCTTGAGACCACCAGAATCCTTTCCCCAGGAAGAAGGACCAGAGTGAATTGGTTCACAGGTGAAATCCGAGTTGTCTTTATGGAAAGAAGTGGGAACGTTCAGCTTCTGAACTGTAAATGCTGTGTGGAACTCTGGAAAACATTGCTTTGGGGTTTTGCAGCCCAAAATGGAGATTTTCACCAAAGAGACACAGGCCTGCAGAGAGGCACACCCTGTCCTACTCCCACCAAATAATCTCACAGATGATATTACCATATTTCATTTCCAGCAGCACAGCTAAACAAAGGCAGTTTGGGGAGAATGAGTGAAAGTTTCTTAATTTTGGTCCATCACCTCCAGAAAAGTCTCATAAAACCCATCAGTTGCATTCTGCAGCCATCAGTGTAAACGTCAGTCCCATATTTTTGAGCAAACGTGCCAATCCCTGTTCCACAGCTTAGCCTATTTGAGAAGAGATATATTTACCTGTCCTCCCCAGGGTCAAACAGGAGCAGATGAAGGGCACTGGAGATGCAACTAACAAACTTTTCATTCATAAACTAAGCCTTTGTGAGACAGGTTAAAGAGAAATAACACGGACAGTAATCCCAAGCCTGTTTTTCCTGGAGAATTTTCAAGGAAGAACATCACCAGTCAATGCCAACAAGACATATCCTGTGCTCCTATGACTAGGACTTAATCATGACATCACAGAAATATTAAATCTTTAATCTGTGTACACAGATGTGCCCGGCTGGAGCACTTGCATGTGGTTTCTGCCCTTCTCCCACCTTGTACAGGGAAGAGACAAAAACTTTGAGTTACCGTCCTTCAATCTACTGCTTTGGGGGCCTTCACAAGGGCTGAGGGTCATCTGAGTTCTGAGGTGGAAATAACTGGGTTTTGGCTATTCTATGGCTGAGTAAAGGCAATTTTGTCTCTGGACTGGCCCCACGGCACTTGGGCAGGACACAGCCTGTGGGAAGCTCCAGGGCAGCAGCCCTGGCCTGGGAGGTCTGGCTGCTTCAGATTGCTCATTCCTCATCAGTTTTGCTCCGCTCTGCTTTCACCATCACTTGGATTTGCAACTCGCATCAGCTGAGCCAAGCAAAGTTCGCAGTTTGTATTCCCCACACACACGCACCTGAAGAGCTGGAGTGAGAAAAAGTGGGGGCAGCTCAGCTGCTGGGGCAGACCCAGATTACATCTGGGCATTTGTGTTTGGAACATTATTGCCTTCCTCAGCATTGTTTGGAGAGTTTCATCACCATTTCTTTCTGATGAACCTGACATGGTCAATTTCCAATGTGCAGAGCAGTGATTCCACTGGAATGCACTGCAGCACGACAAGGAATTAGAGTGAGGCTTATCCTTTTCAAGTGCACAGTCCTTGGGTTTTTTCCTTTGCATTTTCAACCAGAAAGTTTTCTCCCACCTCATGGTCTGTGTGCAATTGATTTTTATCTGATTTTCCAAGCTTTGCTTCATGAGCAATAGTGAGTAAAGCACCGAATTTCTTTATTGCTCTGTCTGGACCACAGACAGTGATAATGATCTTTTCTGGTGGAGATATCTCTTGCAGGGCAGCTGCTCTTCTTCGCTGTGAAATCTGCCTTGCATTCCTCCCCAGCTGCATCCACTGCATGATTAATAACCTTCGGACCTACACCTTGGACATATATCCCTCTCACCACCTTTCCTTCTTTCTTTCTTTTCTTTCTTTCTTTCGTTCTTTTTCTTTCTTTCTTTTTCTTTCTTTCTTTCTTTCTTTCTCTCTTTCTTTCTCGCTCTCTTTCTCTCTCTCTTTCTCTCTCTCTTTCTCTCTTTCTCTTTCTTTCTTCTCTCTTTCTTTCTTTCTTTCTTTTCTTTCTCTCTTTCTCTCTTTCTTTCTTTCTTTCTTTACCTCTTTCTTTCTCTCTCTCTTTCTCGCTCTCTTTCTCTTTCTTTCTTCTCTTCTCTCTTTCTTTCTTTATTTATTTCTTTCTTTCTTTTCTTTCTCTCTTTCTCTCTTTCTCCCTTCCTTCCTTCCTTCCTTCCACACCATTCCTTCCTTTCTTTTTCTCACACTTTGGATAGCGCCGGCTAAAATGTTTTACAATCTCTTGTGTTATTTACCTTACACTCTTCCTTTTTCCCTTACTTTTTGGGAAAAAAAATATTGTCCATGTGCTTCTTTTCTCTCTTCCTTGGAATTTGGTTTGGAACTTCCTTCCACCTCCAGTCAGATCATTACGTATATTAAATTATATTTTTGTGGTTTGGTCATTACATATCCTTGTTTCACCTCATTCTTGAAGGCTGCCACCCCAGAAAGTTTTCCTTTTTGGTGACTTTGCTATCAACAGGATGAATAAACAGTGGAAACCTGGTAGAGCCTCTATCCTACTGAGGGATTAAAGCCTGCCCATTATCACTTTATGTTCAGTTCTTTCACTAAAGTCCCCATTCTCTGGGGCCAAATGTCAAATGAAAACGTAAACTTTCTTCTGCTCTATGTTCACAGTCATGAAAGAGAAGTTTGAAACATGCATGTTACTGCAGGAGTGGAGGAGTGTAAAGATTACAATTTTTGTTACAAATTCGGGTGTTTGAGAGCTCAGTATTTTTGAAGGTATCTGACCATACCCTTGTCCTTGACAGAGGTTTCCAGAGGTCACTCAGCATCCCAGCACAGCAAATGCTTGTCTTTGACCGTTCCTGACACTGGTGCCTGAGGACCTCAAAGAAAAAAAATATCAAGTTATGTAAATAAATCATAGGAGCCAAAGGTTTACATTAAAAAAACCATTGTGCACTATAATAAAGCCTTTCTCTTGTGAGTGACGGGGCCCTTTCACATTTTATCCCTCTGAACTCCTGGTTAAAAGAGTAGCAAGGGCCTCAGAAACATATCATGTACTTCCCTTCCCTTGTCCTTCATTAATGAAAATATTTAGATAAAAAGGGGTCCTTATTTCCTAACAGTCCATCCGCCTCTCCTGTTTATTCTCTACCTGGTGTCACAGTCCTCTGAGTTTTGGCAGGGTAATAATTTCCATAGCAGTCCTGCTGGGATGTCACAAGCAGAGGATTAGAATTTCAGATTTTTAATAAGTAGAAAAAGAAAGATGAATACTTAAACAAAGGCTCCGTCTTCAAGTAAATATCCTCAATAATGTACGAGGTAAGAAAAACAGGGGAAATGTCTAAAACCTGGGCAGAACTGCACAAGAACAGTTTAGCTTTTTCAAACTTTTCCACACACTCCCAGATGGACTTCAGGAATGCCACTGCCTTTTGTCTTCACCCTGTGCTAGAAAGCTGCCTCTGTATTTCTTTTGGGCAGAGGAAAGTGCCTGGCAAACTTTCAGACTTGGACTGAATAAGACTTTAATGACCTTTTTCGCAAAGCTAAATGGCAGGATCCCACCTTAAACAGAGGGCTGGATTCCCAAAATAAATAGAGAGAATTCCTGTGAGATGGAGGCACAGCGAGGTGGGTGCAAGATGGGCTGGGGGGAACCAGGCAGTGCTGCTGCTGGTCATGTTTAGGGCTTGGGGCTGCGGAAAAAAAAATCAGATGTGGTTCTGAGGAGGCCCTCAGCAGTTTTTTTAGGGTTATTGTCACCTGCATTGTGGATCACACCAAAACAGATAGGTGGGTTAGACAAATTGGGTGGGTTAGCCAAGCACATGAATAACTGAGCTTGTAAAATTTTAATTACAAGCACTGTGAAGCCCACAGAGCAATTAGAATTTGAAACCATGAACACAAACCTCCAGGTGTAGCTCACATGCCTTGAATGCAAGTTAAAATAATCACTAGGGGCCAGATTGTGCCATCAGTATTCCCACAGGGTAGTTGTTTATTCTCCAAGTAAATCTCTTTGAAACCCAGCCTGTTCAGAACAGCAAAATCTGCTGTAAATAGCAAATGGCCATGTGGCCAAAAAG
This sequence comes from Origma solitaria, assembly GCA_013397895.1. Lineage (NCBI taxonomy): Eukaryota > Metazoa > Chordata > Aves > Passeriformes > Acanthizidae > Origma > Origma solitaria. The sequence goes on along the minus strand of VZRL01000805.1, from coordinate 52,990 downwards.
AGTCCTTCGAAAAACTATACTTCCATGTCTTAGTTGTCTAACAGAGTTGCTAAAATAAGGCTTTAAGTGAGGTGCATTTTTACTGCCACCAGAATAATATTTCAGTGATTGCTATCCAAGCCACAGCATTTCACAAGACTTCGTAGGCAGGATGCTACCACTACAGTCCTGGAAAAATCTGCATTTTTTCTGAGACTAAAACACACTGATAAAAACCTCAAAGTTTTGAGACCTTCAAAATATAATGTGCTGTTTTCCACAGAACATGTTCCACTGCAATTCTGCGATACTGCAGGAAGGTAATTTTCATGCTTTGGTTAAAAGAAGCAGCACAGTTTTAAAAAAGACTGGTATTTTAAACATTATATTTTATTTTCCAGCAATGATAACATCTTAGGTTAAACACTTCTCTTGACAGCACCGTGTTCCTTACCTGTCTGTCTTTGAGGAATTAAGTCCAAAATTCCTGAAAATAAAGCACAAAAATAAAAAGTGGCCCTTGAGTCGGATAAACAGTCTGCTACCCTCTACTTCCAGCAGGTTTTAGGACTGCATTCGCATTTCAGGTGTGTTTTACATGGACCAATTAGTAATAATGGTGATGTGTTAGTAATAAATGTGATGTGTTTCCTTACACATGGCTGCAGCAAGACATTGTGTAATTTGTTCAAAGACTGGTTTCATTTGCATACGTAGTCATTACAGTTATATTTGCAAATGAAGTATCTAGTCATGTGGGATAAGTACATACACTTCTTTCTTTTGCTGTTTGGACCGTATTTGTTTTTTTCAGGTGAACTTTTATCTTGTTAATTTACCCAGTTTGCATAAGTGTTCCTTCTGGATGAGAGCAATTGTAGCAATTATCTACCCCAGAAAATGTGTTTGCCAGCGTTTTCACCTCTCTACCTTTACACCGAATTGCAGAATAATGTGATGCCAAACTCTTTTCATTACATGTGTATTTCCTGAGCTGTTCACCTGCGGCAGCACTGTCCCATCCACACATTTCCCACAGCTTTTGGGGTGGTTTTCAGGCTGACACTGAATTCTGTTGGTGCAGGTGAATTTGCAATGGGTTCTACCACAAGCTGAAAGCCACCCTGCTTTACCCCTACTCCATGCTAATCATTACACATGCAAAGACAGCCAGGAAAATTTTAAAAAATGAGAATTTAATGCCACTGGGGGGTTTCTTTGGGTGGGGTGTTGTCTGGGTTGTGGTTCAGGGGTTGTTTCTTATCTTCTTTTGCAAGAAATTATGAGAAATTAATTTCTTGCTGTGTCAAAGGCGAGAAGAGAAACGACACGTGGGGTGAATAAGTAACTTCAAGTTGTGTTCCCCTGCTGTGCCAGAGTGGAACAGCCTGTTACCTGGAGATCAATTACACATTGGCAAGTGGTGGCAGGTTTCAACTGCAAGAATTTGGCCTTAAATAATGGGGTAAAAACAGTACAGACACCCACTGTAGATGAATTGTGTGTCACTTGTGCACTCTCAGCACCTGCAGGTGCACGACCACCACTTAATGCATTAATCAAAATGTGCTGGGAACCCCTTGGGGTCGTTTCACTGAGGCAAATTTGGTACAGAACTTGAGGATTTTTTGTTCACAATACCCAAATTCAGGCAGCAGTAAACACTTCAAAGCCCCCCAGCCCTCCCAAGATCAGACTTGGGAAACAGGATATGGACCCAGCATGCTGAGTAGGGGAAAATACACTGCTTTTATGTGGACAACATTGAAAATAACAGGAAAGCCAACTTCTCACAGAGCCAAGGATCCCTAAGGATTTTAAACAGGAATTGTCTTTCTGCAGCAGCACATCTGCAGGTGCAGATGGAAACATCTTTAAGCAGGAGTCAGAGAGTAGATTTTTCTCAGCTAAGGGTGATGGGAAAATGCGTGTTTTGAAAGTCAGGGGAACTCCCATAGGATTTTGGGGTGTTCCTGGTTTAAACTGGATAACGTGCTTCCACAAAATTCTCTCCAACGCTGGATTCATTCCACTGCTTGTTCTTGAAAGACTGGGCTTCAAAACTACTGCTTGTGTCTCTGTGAGGCTGAGGGAACACAAAATCAGTTTAATACACACTTGTAGATGTCTAAGGACTTGTGGCAGGTGAGGGTGCTATTAGGGAATGTGGCTGCTGTGAGGATAAAATTGCTGCACCCTTTTAAAAATGCATTATAAAAAAATCCAGAAATTCTGCAGCCTTGTAATAGTGATGTGCACCCCAAACTGAGCTTTGTCTGCAGCTTCCACTGAGGAAGCACGATGAGAAGTGTGCAGATTCAGAGAGAAGGAGTCTCCTTCTGGAAGGCAAAACACGGCTATTACAAAAGTCAAGGTTGGAAGTTTTTTACTTTCTGACTGAGGAGTTAATCCTTGGATGGCCAAAGGGGCTGGATTCAGGCTAGGCATTACAATAACAGCCTCTCTGACAGCTCATTTCGGAACACTGTCTTCTTTTTTTTTTTCCTTTTTTTTTCTTTTTTTTTTCCTTTTGTTTTCTTGGTTGTTTTTTTTTTTTTTAGTTAACAAAGATTAGAGAGAGAAAAAAACAAAACCAGGATCTGGGCGAATTTACCTGGTGAGGGGACAGTGATGCTGTGGTTTCTGACATTGTTGGTGGTTTTTTTAATCAAATTTTCATCAAAAGTTTTTTTTCCATCTTTTTTTTCATCTTCTCTCTCACCTTCATAAAGTCACAAGCTGCGATTGCCTTGGAAATACAGCACCCCTTCTGTAATGGCTGGGCTGCTTTCACGCCTTTTTCCTCGTTCATTACCCATTTCTTCTGTGAATCATTACTGTAATTGTGTTCTAAACATATTTGGGGTTGAAAAAAATAAGTATTTGTGCCTAAAAATCAGAAGACTGTGGAGCTTTATGGTGTCAGGTTTATCCTCTTTTATTTTAAGAGAAGAAACCTTTTTTTTTACATTAGATGAATGAGACATAATCAGGGTTCTTACATTTTTAGGACTCACTGAGGTCCTTTCATTGGCAACAAGTTAATTTGTAGGACACAAAACTATTATTTTTTTCAAGCTTTTATCAAATGCATTGCAACTAATCAACCAATTTATTATCTTTACAATAGGAAATAAATGGCCGTTTATTTGCAGCCTCAAACTTTCCTGGAAAAACTGAATAAACTGTGGGTCAATATACTACTACTGTAAGCCATTTGATGGAATATTTTCCTTAAATAGATACATGTGAGGTAAACAATTTTACAAAAATATTTACTGGTATTTTCCTTGGTGAAGACAATAAGATTTTCCAGCATAATGCTGAAGAATAAGAATTAGAAAACAAATAGGAATTGCCTGTTTTCATTTATCAAGATGAAAGGAAGATCACAAAAACAGTGAAAACATCAAACGACTAAAATAACTGTTCAATTTGTCATGTATGTTCTCTTTTAAATTATTAATTTTAGTAAACAGCTTTTTTAGGGCTTATGGGATGCACATGGATTTAAATCTTACCTTCTGAGCTCGGGGGTAATATTCAGTTTAGTAGAAATAAAATCCATTGGTACTGGGGAGAGGGAGAGACATCGTGACTTTAGAGCCTCATAGAGGTGATTGGAAGTTCTGCTGTGTGCAGGAATTACAGCTGATGTGAAATGTCTAAAAGGTACTAAAAAGATACAAGAAAACTTAGAATTTGGCATTTTCTTGTTTGGTTGTCTCTTTTTTTTTCTAATTGGTGCAATTGGTAGGCCAATTTGCTACTTTAATGTACTGTAATTCTTCAATTATTCCTCTGCGCTACCATGCACTTGGGCAGCAGCAATAAAATGAAGTTATGAAATATGCCCCATGTTTAAAATTACTCAAATATGTCCATTGATTCATAGCATGCAACTTTCCCTTACACAAAGAAGATAAAAAAACTTTTAAAAAAATTCCTTCTGCATGTTCCATTATTCTTTTTCCTGTAGAAAGTTTCATAAGGATCTATTCAGATTGAGGCATTCTAAGGAATTGTATTTTTTTGCTGTCACAGGTAAACTAAATAAAATATATTAAGAATTAAGCTTATGGTTAGAACATCAGTTGGCTCTGGGGAGTTACCCATATATCCAAATACCATTCAATTAAGGGTTTCACAGTGTGATCAGAAGGAAAAAATGTGATGCCTTTAGCAGCAAAAGATTTTGCACTATGGGACTGAGTCATTTTATCAAAAGGAACTAGCTAGAACTCTAGGCCTCTATTTTCTAAAGGCAGAGTGTGTCTGTCGGTAATTTACTTCAGAGTTGCCTGCAGCAATGAAATTTTTAAAGTGTTTATTAAATTTTAAGTGTATTTTAAAATTCATTTAATGTATTAAAGTTTTTTAAGCATTTATTAAATCTGCCACAGAGGGAGTGCTGGGGTTGGACATGAATTAATCTGGAGAAGGTGCAAATGACCTCTGCGTGCTGACCAACCCTGCCCATGGTGCTGGGGGTGGATTAAATGATCTCTAAGGGTTGAAACTAAGCCATCCAATAGTTGTTGGATTTTTTCCTATTTTTTTTCTTACGTATTTTTTCCAATTCGGTTTTTTTCCTATGACAGTTGTCTGTTTCCCCATTCACAAGACCCCAGCGTGCCCCAGCTGCTTTCCCCTGTTTGCCACCCCAAAATTTTGGGGGAATGATTTGACCTGGGAAGTCTGAGATGAGTTCCTGCTGCTGAGTTTGCCAGCCCATGCTGCACAAAGGTGCATTCTTTATTTAATCCATTGATTGTCTGAATAATGAGGAGGCTGAAACAATCAGGTGTTTACCGAGCAGCTTTGAACAATAGGAACATTGAGTACATTTCCAATGTAAAACACCACCTGAGGTTTCCTTGCCTTTTAAGAAAACTTATCACAAATCTCAACATAAAATAAAACGTTTATCAACCTTTTTTTTCCCCCTGCCCTCAAAGAATGCTGAATTGCACGGGTGAAATAAAACATGTATTTGACTTTGAGATTGTACTGAAACACGATATTACTCTGACCTTCCTTTGCACTTGTTGCTAAGAAGAGAAATTGCAGGCAAAGAAGAAAACTTCCAGAGCACTTTATTGCTGCATCAATTTAATTCCACGTAAACAGGAAATGTTTTCCATATAGGGACAGCAATATGCTTATATTGCTTTATATTGTTTATATTTACCATAAAGGCTCAGTGCCTATGGTGGGAAGGACACAGATTTGCAGCTTGGGGAAAGCCAGTTCCTTCTGGCAGGGCCTGGAGCTTCCCTGGAGGAGATTTTGTATCACTGGCCTTTATTTATGGTTCGTTGCCTTGTATTCCGTGCTGTGAAATGTTCAGCATTTCTTATATAAATCTCTGCTTCACCTATTATGTTAGAAAGAGAATTTTACATAAACCACAAGCAACATGGGTCTTTCTTGAGTTTCCCTCTGAAGCTGATTTAAATGTAGGTATATGAGGGTTTTTTTCAGTTGTTATTAACAAAAACAAAACATTAGCGAGCCACCTTGTTAAATGGTGAACTGAAGCCTGCCGTGATTGAATTGCAGAAGTAATTGCATATGGAAATATAGGATTAAAACATCTGATATACTGAGGGTAACTGTGCTTCTGTAGAATATCCTTGAAGATATTGTCCCTTATTTCCATGAGAATGTTCTAGCAGCCTGTGACTTCAAAAATGAGTAGTAATCATTTTTCTTCTTGCTGTTGCTGCGATTTTCCGGTTTTAAGCTCCCCGAGCATTTGCATTTCTGCCCTAGGTGTGTGAAAGCTGTGACCAGACCAAATACATCAGCACTGCTGTGGATTATGCAGTCCTGTCCCGGCTAAAACAAACTCTGATCTCACACCAATGCTCACGGGACACTCAAACCAACTCGTTCCACGAGATCCACAGCATTCTTCTGCTCACACATGAGGCCACTCTCAAGAGCCTCCGAGTCAAAACTGGTTTCTTCACCTTTTTTTCTTTTCTTTTTTTTATTTTTTTTCTCAGGCAACAAAGTTGTTTTAAAACAAGCAGGGAAGTCGAAACTTTAGAAATCCCAAGCGCCAACCAGTAAAAGAACTCACAAAAAATGGGACTATTTTTCAAGGTGATTCGGGTGGCAGCCAAAAAACTGTGTTACCCTCATTGGTTTAGGTGTTTAAATCCCTTTAAAAATCTGGCTTTCACCTATGTGTGTTGTATTTAGACACCAGAACACTTGCAGCCATTCTTTTTCAACTTACATTTTCTTCCAAAGTTCTTTAGGGTACATAATTTCTGTGAACCCTACACTTACCACACTTCGCGTGCTTTCCTTCCTGCAGGTCTTCCCCTTTTTGTTCTGTATTTTTCCTCTAGGAAAAGAGTATGGAAAAAGAAGTTGGGTACTGGATTTTAAGACCTTCACCTTTTTCATTGTTTAAGAAGCCAATAAATCATTGGATATTCAACCTTATTCTGCGGTAAGCCCTAAAGCTTTGAGCCCAAATTTCCAAATTTCTCTCTCTCAGTGTCATCGCAGTTGTCAGCTCTTTGCAGCAGTGATAGCAACCTGTTTTCACATAATTGGTATCAAAACATACAATGCTAAAAATCATGGATTAAAGACAATTAGGACTCTTCAGATACAGCTGCTAAAAGTTTTGACCTCAGAAGTTTTCCAGCAGGGACCCACACTTGTCAGTTGCAGCTCTTTAACCTGGTTTGGTTGGGTTTTTTTTAACTTTTCTAGGAATATGAGTAACAAAGTGGCCAGAGGAAAAGGGAATTTCTCGCTTATGCCAAGTGAAATTGAACAGGCCATTTTTTTAAAGTTTATTTTACTGGAAAGCCTGCCAGAATAGGTCTGTAGAGATCTCAGACCAGTCGGGGAGAGAGACATTAGGCTTTCTTTCATTCTGCTGTCATCTACTCAGGTTTCACTGTAGTCTCAGAAGGTAAAGCAACTGGAAAAAACTACAGAGCAATGTGAAAAAAAGATGCAGCAGCTGGTAGCAGATTTGGAGTCCAAGGCTATTCTCGTTGCTAAAATCTCTTCTAAGTATTCATCAGACGTACAAAAAGGTAATAATGTCAGGATAAACCCCACTGAAACTCCTGGGAAATGGAGGTTTCTTGACTGAAAGTACTGAGTTTATAATGAGATGTCAAGCGAGATAATGTCCACACAGTTCTCAGAAGCGAAATATACAATAGAAATTGTATCATGTACTCAGCAATAAACATAAATTCTTCTGCTTAATTGCATCATTTAGAAATAGAAAATGGGCAAATTTCAAAGCCAGGTCAGGAAGCTGAGCCTTAACAATAAGTCTAATCATATAATTAGCAAGGTATGAATAACCTTGGGTGAGGGAGCCATGGTATCAGTTAAACTGGAAAGAATGCAGCCACCACACTCGTTAGGGAAAGCCCTGAAAAATAAACAGAAATTCTGGAGTTCAAAGTTACTAAGCAACTGCACTTTAAGGAATGAATATCAGACTATGCATTTCTCTCTGCATGTCCTGTTTATTGAATTCACTGCAAAATTATTGCCAAGCAAAAAACTAACCTGGGAAATTTCTTAGGTATTCTCTCAATTTTGCTGCTAGTGCTTTTTATTTGTCTGGAATACATTTTGCTAGCACTTTGTAAATGTTTATTACACTAGAAAAGACAGTCTAGGCAAACTGAGGCATCAAGTGGGCAAATTCCCTAAGGATGTGAAGATTACAAGACTGAATGAGAAAGCACAAGGTCCATACTTTCTCCCATGTCTGTAGCTGGATAAAAAAGGAAATGGAAATACCAATTACAGCTGCACCTTTCTCAGACAGCATGGTGGGAGTAATCCATGGGGAGAGAGAAGATTTTGTTTTTAAAGGGAAAGAAAAAATTCAGTGAATCCAGAGCCACGCTGCCTGACCCCCGTACAGAATGCCACTGAGCTGACCAAGAGCCTCACAAATGTCACGGATCACTCAGAGCTGCTGTCTAAGCACTTTCGTTCTTTTTCCTCAGATGATTAAATCCCACAGGATGGACAGAGGAATGGTCCTGACCACAGCTCATCAGCAGCTCCAGGTGGAAGAAAGGGGAGGGGCATGACAAGGATTTTGGGGTTTTTTTGTGGGCTCAGGGAAGATTTTTGATTCTCATTTCTACCATTCTGTGGCTGAGTATAAAACTCATTACAGTCTAAAATCTCATTCATTCCCTGCAGTCTGTAAGAAGTTTCACCTTCAGGAAAGCAATGCTTCCCCACTGCAGTCGTTCTGCTGTACAGATAATTTTGGGGCTCTCCCACAGACTGAAGCTCAGTGTCTCCCAATGGCCACCTGTGATCATATTTAAGTATTTTTTACTGATCTACAGCTTCTTTAAGACCCACAACTTATTTCGTTTAAAGGACCATTTAGCCACAGTATGGCGAGGAAAGTTTAGGTAGACTTTGTATCATTTTAATTTGTATGAAGGAGGACATAATGGGATATTGAAATGCTGAATGGACCCCATTCATGTGACAATTTAATTTTGCCACATGCCATGAGATGATATATCCCATTGGCCCCATCTGGACCTTACTGTATAGCATCAAATTGAAGATTGGTAGAGAAATGATATAATCGATTTTCCACCAGAGAAAACTGCTGCAACAGAAACTTCTTTGTTAAGCAAATCACCGCACTTTTGATCTTCTTGTTTCCATAAAAATAAATATTGGAAAGTGTTAAAGAGTATCCAAAGGCCCATTTTTAGATTTTAAGTGTATGTTTTATTGATAATTTCAAAATAATTATTTGCTTTTGGATTTCCTTACAGTGTTTCAAAGGGATTTGAATTCCAAATAAAATGTTTCACATTTATTCAAGTAAAATACTTATGTTGATCCAGTTTGGTCCTTCCAGACATGCGAAAGTATTCATGAGCTTGAAAACCAATTTTCTGACAAGGCATAAGTAGGATTATGACAGAAAATATTAATTAATACACTATAATTAGCAAGATTCATAATCTTGCATAAAGCAGGGAGTCACTCCAGTTAGTCAAAGAACAAATACCCTGTAGCCATGCAAGAATTTAGTACATTCACAGCAAAGTAAATTCAAAGTAAATATACTTTTACAGGAAAGTAAAAGCTATTTCAGAGTCTGTCCTTCTGGAGTGAAAAATCATCATTTTCAGAGCCACTGCCATCAGGTTATATTCAAATAGTCACAGTAACAAAAGGCTGTAACCTGCAACTTCATCTGATGGGTCTTGTATTGATTTCACCTTGACGCTGGAAAAACTAAGACCCAAAGCAGGTGAAATGTACAGCACAGACAGATTTTGTTTGAATTTCTGTGTGCTTTACAGAAAGAAGCAGGCATTAAATTCTCTTTTGATAGGCACAAGAGGTGGTGACTTCAGTGAGGTTACACGGGCAGGGAGTTGTGAAGCTGGGAAAGAGCTCTGGGAGGACCTGCTCCAAAAGCCCTGATGTTCCCATCAGAAATGAGCCATTTTTGATGTTCCCATCACAAATGAGACATTTCTGACGCTCCCATCAGAAATGAGAGCCGGGGAACCGCTCAGAAATGCCTGTGTGCGTTTGGTACAGCTACCCTATAAAAATCCCGAAGTGCAATATTTAAAATTTTTAGAATGGATTATTGCTACTTATCACCTAGGCCCTGATGAAGAAAAGAGCTTAAGCATCACTGCTAATCCCTTTGACTTGAATGAGCTTTGAGTCAGTTGCTTTTTTTGTATTCATACCCTTTATTGTAAGTGTTTTCTGATGCAAAACAGAGCCCAAATTGGTTGTATTGCCTACTTGCATACAAATGCTGTGGTTGTTGTTTCATAGGGTTTAGTTACCAGATCCAGAAGCATGGAACCTGTCCAAAGACCCCAAAGCAGCATCATATCACACTCCTTATTGGCCAGCATCCCACGAACACAAAATAATATACGTGACAGTGTGATCCTGCCAGGAATTTGGGGCTCTAAAACATCCCTTACTCTTTGGAGCATCACTTATCCTTTGAAATATCTTTGGAGCAATTGTATGAAAGAAACGTCCTACTCAAACACAGAAATGTTCATTGTGGTTTTTCCTGTGATTTACAGAAACATAATGTATGAGTTTGTGATGGTGTTTGCTTCCGCAGAAGAGTCCAGTGTAATGTTTGCTTCACTGAGGAAAAATCCGGAAGGTTAAGCTAAATGTTTAGTTAAGTCAGACAGTTAAAAACAACAAAACAAAACCACACAAAGCCACCCCTCCATCTGTATAGTTTCTGTAGGACATTTAGAAAATATCTTAAAAATTAATTCATAAGAAACATAAACGTTAAACTGAGCATTTCTGCAGGTCTACCACTACTTTATTTCACAGTCATAAATACTTACACTCAAGATATGAGGTTTTCTCTGTTTAGGATAAACAATTGTTCTCATTACACTCTACTCTTAATTATTTTTGCCTCAGAAATGCTTAGTATGAGATGAGATCATCGCATACATACAGACATGCTCATGACTAATTTCAACACTTGAAGGAAGAAAATCTCCAATGAAAGCATTGCACAAAGAGAAAAGACTTTGGCAGCAGGTCTAAACTACAGCAACGTATCTACAAGCATGGGTTTTGGGGGAAAACCAGCTTTTAATCAATACTTGGCTTATGATCGGAATGTTTCTCTCTTTACTTTCATTCCTACATGTTTACAAGGAAGTGAGAGCAAAAGTGAGAATGCGAGTGCTCTATCAGTAGCCTTGGAAAACCAGACAACTCATGAACTTCACAGGTATTTCTTTCTACTTAAACGTGATGGGAAAGTACCAATTCCCAAAGATGTAGCCAAATAAATGATGTGCAGACATGTCTGTCTGACAGGAACTGCTGTCTGAGTTGAAAAATTAGTGTTCTCATTAATACTGAAGTCCTAAATAAGTTGCCAGATCAGTGTGAGAGCTATCTATGTAGAAAGTAAATGATGAAGCTTTTCTGGAGCCCTGAATAAAAGAATTGTTCATTTTTAAAGAATATATCCCTGAAAGGATATGTTTGTACAGGGGGGGAAATAGCTTTGCACTTTGCTTTGGTTTGGTTCCTCTAAAGAAAGTATATGTCAGTTGTGAGAAAACAGAACAAGAGCAACATGGGAAGGAAGAAGAGACCCAAAAATGGTATTAACTATATTTATATGTTATTTATTCACATTTATGTATTTAAAGTAAAGAAAACGGGGCCTGATCTTAGGAATTTTGAAACTGATGCAAAGTCTTGCCCTTTTTGTTTTGCTGGGGCTCATCTCATGGAGGGTAGAAGAACAAATATGGGAAAAAGGCCTTGATTGTGGGCTCTCCCCCAAATCCTTTCTATCTTGTTTAGGGGTTTGCAATAACTTTCTGTGAGTGTAGTTTCCTCCCTGTTGTGTGTACAAAAGTGCATTCCCCGCAGAACTGACAATGGAAAAAACAATGCAGTGGTTTCAGCCACCCCTACTTTAGCCAGGGTCATCTCTGTTTTTCTTTCAAGGCAAGTATCACCTAAGGATGTTGCAGTTTTGTTTGAAGTAACTCAAGATGTGGATAGAAATCTCAGTGCGACATTCCAAAGCTGACTTTAATCTTTAAATCAATGAGATGTGCTGGGGGCATGCAATTTCTGTGTAGGAGTTTAATTTTTAATAATTTTTAGCTACCCTTGGAACCTCTAAACACCTGAACCTTGATAAATACCAGTATCGGTTTTCAGGAACATCCTTCCAGGAAGTAATAAGCTCTCCCTGTAGAACAAAACTAATTTCTATCTGACATTTATTGCACATGCTTATTGCTTAAACAAATGGGTCATTTCAAGCTATAGAGTGGGGAAAACAAAGAAGTTTGTAGGATTGCTGCCTCTTGCAGATTATGTAGAAAACAAAAACATATTTCAGAGGTGATTAAACATCTAAGCACTAAAGCCCTACTATATCAAAGGCAAAGGATTGAAATGTGTATACTGCCATTTTTTCAAATTAAAACAATGTGGCAATGCATGGAGCATATAAAGAGCAAGTTTTATTTTTTAACTCTTGCAAGAAGGGCGGCTCAGGGCGACGGTTTTGCCCAGCATATGATGGAATGCTAACTAAAGAAACAGATCTAATAAACTGAGAACTTTATTTCTGCTCGTCATCTTGGTGGGTCTGCAGGGACAGTCCTGCAGCTCTTGGGACATCGTTTCTCTCTGTTAACCTCTCCCCCACAAGAAGCTCAATGATTTATGGGCTTTGTACAGATTGTGTTCCAAACGTGCACCTGGAGCGAGTGATCATTTCCTACTTCACCCCTAACACCTGTGGAATTATTTTCCCTTCAGCCACTGGCGTCACACAGCTTTAAGCCAGAAAAGACATGTCCCTCTTGCTCTTGCAAGGCCACAGGGTCCCTGTCCCTTCTCTTCCTTCTCTGCCCAAGGCATGGGAATTTCCACGCAGCTCCCATCCTCAAGGGGCCACCCACCCCCAGCTGCTGACAACATTTACGAGACACTGTGAGTTTCCCAAAGAGGGACGGAGCCGCATTCTTTGACCTTTCCTTTAGCTCTCACAGCAGCTTTGTTCACCTGACAATGCTCGGTCCTGCCTAGCTGGGTTCTGCAAGACTGGCTGTAAAACCAGTTTTAAGGGTGGATGTTTACGAGAGGCACTGCTTGCTCGCTCGTGAGCTCCTCAAACAGCCAGAATCCAGGAACTGAGTGTCGCAGTTATGAGTTCAAAAACAAACAATTGGGATTATTATCCTGGTTTTTTTTTTCCCCTGCACCCCTGCTGCTTTCGCCAAAAGCGTCGCGGTGCCGCAGTGTGAAGTCAGGAGCTGAATTCTGAGGGCAGCTCTGAGTGCTTCATATTGAGAAGCTGCAGGATGTGAAAAGGTCCACATAGTCCAGATAAAGCATAAAATCCATGAACAGGAGTGGCATGGCAGTGGGAACAAACACACTGAAGCTCCTCAGGCAGCAGATCACAAAAATCCCAGGAAAAATGCAGGTAGGCAATGACTCGATTGCCTCTCCAGATACAGGAGTTAGGAGACATCCAGCAACACATCCAACAGAGCCACAGTATAGCAGGTTCAGCTAAAACAAAAAGGAAATATGAAAATGGCCAAAAAGGGACCATAAAAACTTAATGGAAGTGCAGTCCAGCAGGAGCTATTAAATATAGTGGAGGAGTCCTTGGAGTGGCAATTACTGGAGGTTGTGACTTTTCTGGGAAAGTACTTGTCCTCGGTTCTTATTTTAGGTATCCACTGTTGAGGGCCATTTCCTTTATTACTCCAGTTATTTTCATGCTTTTCTTCAGATTTTGAAAAGACAACACTGACATTGTTTGTTGCTGTCATATCTATTTTTTTTTTTTAAGTTTCCACAAGTATCACTGCATATACCATGATGATTTCTCTGCCCTGTACAGGAACCCTGCAGGTACAACTAAATACCACACTCTTTCCCAAAAACAAGGGATGCCCAGCACTGCAGGCTAAATTCACTCACCTCCTTTGGCAATAACCATCCTTTTCTCTCAGAATAATTGGGAAGTCCCCATTTCCCTCTTCCTTTTTGCTACACTGTTCGTACTTTATATCTGACTTCTTTATGCCTATCTGGCAAAATCAGTGAAGCAAACCTCGCAGACAAAAACTGCCAGCGGTATAACAGCTTTCCTTCACAAAAAATCAAGTTGAATTTCCTTAGCATAGTTATTTTGGGGATTATTTAAAAGACTCCATGCAAGCAGACGTTTTTTGGAACACATTATATTTCCTCCTCTTTGCAGGTAGAGTGTAGCCAGAGCTCATCCCCTTGCTTCTTGCTGGCAGCCTCCACTCCCCACAATCTGGGGAAAAGCAGTTTGAGAGACTACCGTGGAATTCAGTCCAATCAAACTCAGTATTTGTTGCGATCCTACTAATTTACTCAGCCAGGAAGGTCAAGTGAGCAGCTTTACAAAGAGCTGTGTGACAGAGCAACTGTCAGGAAAAAAAAAAAATTCTGTCTGGTGCTGGTGGTGACTTCTGCTGAGTGGAGCTCTGGATCCAGTGGAAAGAGGAAGGACCTGAGAGTTGGATTAAATACAGTGGCAAAATAAGCAAATTAGGTGGCGAAAAAAGCAAGTTAGGTGTCTTAGTGGAGGCTTCAGCATTTCCTGTACACACACCAAGAAATACTGAGTGGAAAGCCAGAGATGAGATACGCAGATTCCTTCTGAGCTTACCTGCAAAAAAACCACCAAACAAAGAAACAAAAAAAACCCTAAGGACAGACTTCTGGAATTGTGTCCAAGGTGAGCAGAGAGGGTCTGGGTATTTCAGCACAACATGTGCATTCCACCCTCTCTGCTAACCTGTGCCATGTGCAGTATTGGTGCCCAACTGAATATTGACCTCAAAATTTTCTTGCCTGATAAACAGAACAGAAACAAATCTCACATCTAATGTCATATAAACTCCTATGTCCAGTGGCCATTTTCCCACTTCTAAATTTTTTTTATCTGGTGTGAATGTGGTAATCAAGTTTATCACATTGCATTTGTGCTTTTTGTATTTCCTGGGAATATGAGGAAAAATGCACCAGCTAGCTGAGCTAAAAGAGTAAGCCATTCAATACACCTGCCAGGGACAAAGTCAAAAAAGCCTTCTGACACTTTTTTTCGTTTTGAAAGGGATTAGTTATTTCTATTTTTTTTCACACTCCTGTCAGTAGAGAGTAGTATCACTCCCACATTTAATGAAAAGAGCACAAAGAAAAATCCAAAAGCCAGACTGAGAGCAAGCTCCGGTTTCGACTTTGACTTGACAACCCTGCTCAAAATAACAGGAAACACTGAGAAACCTTCTCACAAACTTTCTTTCCCTTTGATAAACCTACGCAAACACAGAAAAACTTCACCTCCGTTCATAGGTGCAGCTTTATGATTCCAAAAGGAGCAGGCGTGTTCCCCGGAGAACTGAAACAAAATTCCTATGGTGCGATCACAAATCGCCTCATGCCTCGGAATGACCCCTACTTTGCTGCAGAACTCTTTGTTTCAGCCCTGGTCCCTCGTTGAGACACCCAGCCATGGGAAACGGCGATTAAAATCCTCCTCCTAACACACTGTGGGAAGAGTCCTTTCAGCTGCTGCCATGGCTACAAGATATAAGCCAAGGTCATTGTCTGTTATGATTGTAGCTGTGCTGAGCCTGAGCCTGTTTTGTGGTTTGTTTGTTTGTTTGTTTTTTTTTTGGTAAGTCGACAGCTGTTGCATATCAGGGAAATTAAATCATGTTTGAGGCAGATATAAAGTGCAGGATTTTTCTAATTCAGGTGAGTCACGCTGGTATTTCTGTCTTTCCTGCAGTGCAATCTCTGATCTCCATTACTACCACACTTTAAATACAGAATAACGCACCTAATTGCCCTGCACCAGAAAAAGGGTATCAGAATATGTAACCTCATATTAATTGTTTGAAATAAACTGGTAGTTACAGAAGGGAGTTAAGTCTGCATGCTTGCAAACTTCGACATTTTACAGATGCATTTTCTAAAACTAATGACATTGCTGGCAATCTGTACTTGTGCTTTATTTAAGTTGTATTATCCTCTGAATTAATCAGATTTATCAGATTTATTCTGTGTGGATTTAGTATCAGTCACTCACAAGCAACTTCAAAAACAAGATCAACAAGGAGACACAGTGTAAAAAATAAGGACCGCTCTCTTTATAACTACAAGGTTGATTTAGCTATTCTTGTGGATATTCATAATTTTTAAAAGTTTTTTTAAAGTACCTGGACTATAAGAAAATCTGTAACATGCTTTAAATGAGACCTCTGCACTTTAGGATCACTTCCATACTTGGTGAAACCATACCATAGGGCGCAAGAAGCTGTTCCAAAGCTCTCTTCTTGTTATTTTCAGCCAACAACAGAGGTAAACCCAATTGCTAAAGTAATTTAAAGCCAATCCATGATTGTTTTCTTGTGTATGAACTGGAATTATTTCCTCAAGTGACTAAATGCAGGTCAAAATTGCTGCAGCAGTGTGGCAGGGTTTTGATACAGAGCAGGAGCCAAGGCAGTAAATGTGACATGGTGTGACACTGGATAACAGACTAACTTCTTTGGGGTAGATTCTCCTTAGCACAACACAGAGAGCTAAAATGCAAAAAGCACAACAGGTAATGTTTTGCATTTTATTTACTTCATATTTTTAAAAGCCGCTTTTCAAGTGTAGCTCTCTAAAACGGACAACAATGGTTATGACAGGTATTCATCACAAAAGAGAAATATCGCCAGGACGTGTATTTCCCCACAGGAAACTTTCCATACTTCTGTATTTTCTCTTTCAAAAATGGTGTAAAACACAGCGCCTCGCATCTCTAGATGAAATATGAGTAGTCTCCAAACATCCACTTCCTTTAAAAAAAAACTATGTATATACACACATATAATCCAAACTGTGCTTATCTTCCATTTCATGTGGGCAGTCATGTAATACATGTTGTTAAATGCATCCATGACCTCAGTTAAACCTTACAGAGCATGGTCTTATTTTCCACCATTTCCTTTCTGACAGAGCTGACACCGAGCCAAGGGAGCAAAGAGAATCCCTGTCCTGATGTATAAAGGAATAATTAAGGGCATTGCTTTTCCGGGACCGAATCATCCAGTTTCAGAAAAGCATATGGAATAAAGCACTGCAGAAAGGATCATGGAGCTAATTATCTCTTTGCTTTCAAGCCTTAGAATATTGCAATATTTCTGAATGTAAACAGACCGAAAGTTTGTTAATAGGGAGAATACTGGATGACAAATTCTTGGGTAAAATTATTTACAGGAAGATAGGAAATGAGTCAGGATTCTCAGGAAAAAATAGCTATCTTACAGGCGTCTGAAAAAATGTCCAAAGGGTTTTTTTAGATGGAGAAAGGAAGGGGAAATGTATCAATAGGAGTTACAAATCACAAATTCCTAGCTTCCGTCTTAGCTGCATTCCAACTGTGTCTTAAACTTCTGGTACTAGGCACCAATGGGCAAAAGAGAGAGATTGTTTGGCTTTATTCTGTATATTAAAGACTCCTTGATGCAGGCACCAAATAGAACTTGAATAAGTAATTTGCTCTGCTTCTGAAATTCTTTGGAAATATCAATAGCACTGCATGAAAAGGTTTCTGAAAGCTGCTTCAGGAGCTTTTGATATGCAATGCAGAATGCATTTTCATATGCTAAGTAGAATAACAGAATAATTAGTATGTGGTGTCTACAGTTCTGCATGCTCAGATGAATCCAAAATGTTCACAGGAAGAACAAGGAAGGTATCACAGCAAACAATCACTACATGACATTATTTAAAGTTTGGTATTTTTAAAAAAAAAAAGCCTTTCTAGTTGAGTAAAATAAGATTTTAGTAGTGTCATGCAGTACCTTCTTTGGGGATGTCTTGCCATTTGCAAGCAGCAGCACATGAGATTGGTGTCCTTCTGCACTCTCAACTCTCTTCCTTGCACTGGTACCAAAAAAAAATACTGAAGAGTCTGTCAGACCCTTTTTAGGACCAAAAAAAGTCGCATTCCACTTAGAAATTTGAGGTGGATTCGGGTGACTTGAAGGGCAGGGGAGTGGTGTGGATCGTTTTCGTTTTGGAAAGCGATTGAGAAGAATTTTCATTTGTGAAACGTAAGTTTGAAGGTGACGCTGAGCGTGGATCTGCTGGAGGGCTCTGCAGGGAGATCCGGGCAGGCTGGAGCCGTGGGATGAGCCCATGGCGTGAGGGACAGCCAGGGTGAGCGCCACCTCCTGCCCTTGGGTCACAGCAGCCCCTGCAGCTCCAGGCTGGGGCACAGGGGCTGGAGAAGCTGGGACAGGCCCTGGGGGTGCTGGTGACAGCAGCTGGACATGAGCCCAGGGGTGCCCAGTGAGAAATGGGTGGTCAATAGGTAACTCAAGTTAACTACTGAGAGACAGAATATGTAAATTCTAAAACCTAGGAAAACAGAATTCCCTTAATCTTGTCAAGATAAGAGGGACAAGAATCTGTTTGAGGCCAGCACAGAATCACCCACCAAGGACTGCCCATGCTCCAGAGAGAAAGGTCAAAAGTGCACTGTGATGAAGACCACCAGATCTTCATCACGAGAAGACCCCCAAAGACCACCAGGACACGCAGTGTGACACACATGCTAATGATATTCATGATTTCCGAGAAATTATTTGTATAACCACTCCTACCCTGGGGAATGTGATGAATATTCACGAATGTTACCCATAATATTGTGTGTTGGCAGTGCCGGGGTGTGTGTGTTTGGAGGAGTGCCGAATAAAGCAAATACCCACTGCTCTGACTTTGTCTCTGAAGTGTCTCTAGGCCTGCTTGGGATGAATCACCAGGTGGCCAAGAGGCCAATGGCCCCTGGGCCGTGCCAGCCATGGTGTGGCAGCAGGAGCAGGCAGTGACCGTCCCTGTGCTGGGCACTGCCGGGGCCACACCTCGAGTGCTGTGCCCAGTTCTGGGCCTCTCCCGACAGGAGACTGAGGGGCTGGAGCGTGTCCAGGGCAGGGAACGGAGCTGGGGAGGGTCTGGAGCCCCAGGAGCAGCTGAGGGAGCTGGGGAAGGGCTCAGCCTGGAGAAAAGGGGATCGGGGGGACCTTGTGGCTCTGCACAGCTCCTGACAGGAGGGGACAGCCCAGGGGACAGCCCTGTGCTCGCAGGGAACAGGGACAGGAGGAGAGGGAACGGCCTGAAGTTGCACCAGGGGAGGTTTAGTTTGGCATTTAGGAAGCTTTTCTACACCCAAAGGGTTTTCAGGCATTAGAACAGGCTGCCCAGGACAGTGGTTGAGTCACCATGCCCGGAGGGATTTGAAAAAAAAAACGTGTAGACGGTGGCACTTGGGGACATTGATTAGTGCTGGCCTTGACAGCGCTGGGTCCGTGATTGGATCCAATGTTTTTAAGGCCTTTTTTCCAACCTAAATGATCTGTGTTTCCCAGAACATGAACCCAGGG
This sequence comes from Origma solitaria, assembly GCA_013397895.1. Classification (NCBI taxonomy): domain Eukaryota; kingdom Metazoa; phylum Chordata; class Aves; order Passeriformes; family Acanthizidae; genus Origma; species Origma solitaria. Next base: position 34,001 of record VZRL01000805.1, on the reverse strand, counting down.
AGAAAGGGCTCGTTTTTCCAGGTAGTCTAATTAAGTTTAAAAACACGTTGGTTCGAACAGGCAGGGCTCACTGACATTGTGGCAGTAGTTTTGTCATTGCCCCAAGAAAAGTTACTATCTCTATATAGAGAAACTGCAGAGAGCAGCTGCTTCCAAGGCCTTCTCCAGATTTGGAAGACAGAAGCAGGTGTGGGTATTTTTCAACTAAACTGCTGTCATTTGCTTTAAAATTTAACCCTTTAAGGTTAATCAGATCCAGTCTGACGCTTCTATTTCTGTTTTAGAAGGTCAGCTTGTAGCTCCACCACCCAAAAAATCCATTCACTGAAATCAATTAGGGAACATCTCCTCCTCTTAGCCCCAAAAAAGGCCCAGCTTCCACATCTCCAAATCATTATTCTCAAGCTCTTTGAAAAGCTGATGATTCCCTGGAAAAAGAAGTACACGTCAATCAAATCTCACTGACTGAGGCGTTTTTTGTGTAGTACTTGTAAATTATTTTATTGTAATCCTCAGGTACAAATATCTCTGCAGTAAAAAATGGCTTTAAAGGACAATAAATTTCCATATACTAAGAAAAAGCACACACAGATTATTAATAAAGTTTGGTAGGGGTTTTTTTGGCCTGTTGGATTTTTTTAAACACAGGCCTGCTTGGGTTAAATTGTTATGATTGCATTTTTTGCTGCTTCCCAAAATGCTTGTTTAAATTAAAGTGCCTCCAACTTTGACTGTGACAGACTCATCTTCTGCTGTGTGATGGTCCCAGGTTATGATTTGGCAAAAAAGGCAGAAAATTACCTAATTGATTTTCTGCACTCTTCTAAGGTTATTTCAGTCTTTCCAAAACTGCGGAAAAGTATTTCAGGTATGTAACCCGTATTTGAGGTAGTCTGCGTTCCTCTGCAAATATTATTCATTGAATAGAAATATTTAGGGTATTTTTATAGAGAACAGCTCGATTCCTTCTTTTGCAGTTCCCAGAAAGGGTGATTATCACAGAATGAATAGCCAGACGATAGTTAAGCAGTAATTTTCTGTGAGATCTTGTGCATTACATACTGTCCATCATTGATATTATGTTGTAGACACAGAAAGATCAATTTCCTTCCAGATTTTCCTCTAGAAGTCTAAAAATTTTAGGACTTCTTTTAATCTGATTTCAATATGATTTTTTTAATATGATTTCACCACTCTCCAAGGTCCTCTGTCTATTCGCTTTTGCAAGTTTTTCAAATATCTATTTTATTTTGGGATACTTATTTCAAAATCCTGACAATTTTTTAAGGATTAATTAAATGTTTATTAAAAATAAATGTTAATTTTTAACATTTTTTATGTTTGTTTCTACATCTGGATGCAAATGCAAGTGTGTGGAGCCTAACTCCTGGTCTCTGAAATGTCTGTTTAAGGCAAGTATTTCAGAAGTTCTCCTTAAATTAATGTCATGGGTTACGTTGTTCTTTCAGCCATGTAGCTGAAACAACAATAGGTCTCATTAATTAATTAATGAGAAGGATAAGAAAGAAAAGAATCAGCTTATCACAAATACATTCAACAGTTTAGTCATAATAAGGTGCTCTTATCGCCATGTGACCTTTCAGGATACAGGATTGAGCAAAATGGGCACAGCTTTCTTTATAAAGGTCAGATGCTGTTGAAATTTCTCCTCCACACAGAATGGAATTTATTTTACCCTCCAAGTTCTCACAAGGTGAAACTTGTCAGCCAAATTCAGTTCAAACAGCTGATTCTAAGGTCCTGGTGTTCCAATACTTTTCCCTTTTTAGCTAAGAAAATCTACAAAGATTAGAATAATTTCTCTAAAACTCCTCTGAAATGGAGTAGTTTTCATCATAATGATGTTTCAGTCTTAATTCCCACAAGTGCCAGATTTCTTCTCATGTTTGGAACAAGAGCATGTTCAGTTTTGCCAGTTTGATTTAAAGGCCAGAAAGTTGTTCAAGACAGCTGTTCACCCCAAAACCTGCACACAGCTTAAATATGGTGGTGAGGAGGGAGGACAGAAACACAGTGGTTTTAATTATATGAATAAACACTGGTACAGTTTTTTTGAATCATCTTGGGTTATACCCCTGGGTTTGGTTTTTTGGGTTTTTTTAATATTATAGCAGCATTTCAGGGCTTCCATAAGGACTGAGTTCTTATTTTGTTACAGCAAACACAGTAAAGAAGAGTCTGCCCACTGAAAACCTCTGGTCTAACCTGAGACAACAGGAAAACCATGAAGAGAAAATGGAAAGTCACAGAAAAAAAGTGTTATCTAGTTGTTACATAGCCACCTGTTGATGATCTTAATGTGTTCATATATTTGTTATTAGCTGTCTTGTTATTTATTTCACCTTTATATATTGTTATATATATCGTCCATCTATGATAATGGTGTCTGAGCAGACTTTACCAGAATAACAACGTGCACAGAACTGTCAAAAAAACTAACCTGTTTTACAGATAAATAATTTAAAGATCCATATCCGTGCTTATCACAAAAAAAAGGAGAAAAAAAAAAAGAAAAAAAGCCTGAGAACATTGAGGGCAGGTTTTATCTTATTAAGAGTAGTGCTGTATGAGTTCTGTAACATTCATTATTAGTTCACTCTCACATTACTGCAGCAGATTGACTGGAGAAGGACAATTTCATTTCTCATGAAAGGTAAACCAGACAGACCTGTGCAGCTGGAAAAACTATAAAAATTAGAAGATGCGAATATCCCTTAGATTCATCTTGGCTTTTTGCCTCTTAAGGAGAAAGTGAGTCCAGCAACACAAATTTTTCACAAAATCAGGACTGCAAAATAAGGAAATGTATGAATCACAAAAGTCATACCACAACCTTTTATTATGCTTGCATTTTCCCTCAGGACTGCAAAGCATTGTGCTTCTGGAATTAGGATACTAGACTCAAAAAAGAAAATGAGATATTCTTCCTGAGCTCCTGCTCAGGAAGTTAGTAGAATGGTATTTATTTTCAGTGACTAAACCCTGGGTTAACCATGCCCCAGACCAGCAGAGCAAACTATCTCTCCTGGCTGAAAGTGTTTTGCTTTAGCCTGTAAATAACCAAGCACGTTTTTCAGCATGTAAGAACCTCGAGTTGCAGTAATTAATTAATGAGACATCACAGTCAAAGAAAAAAGTGTCCTGTTGATTAAATTCTTGGACGGGAATCAACAGTTTCATCGCTCAGACATATTAACTTTCTAAATATCATCGCTGTGTGTCCCATCGCAGGGAGCACAATGGCCGAGGGAGAGGCACACAATCCATTGGGATTAACACCCTGAATAATCCAGCAGCGCTGCAGAGGGGCAGGGAAGGGCACGGAGGAAGGCTGTGGCTCACAGCTGACACACGGCCTACCTCTCTTTCGTGGGGCATGAAATGGATTCGACAGGCTGCGTGCTCCTCTGGTTTTAGAATTTGTGCTGCTGTGACAAATTGACAGGCAGGACGGTGCAGCCCAAAGGTGTGGTTTCAGTAGGTTCAGAGGAATTGGATGGTTTGACAAAAACCTTTTTTCACTGACAAATGGGAGATTTTTGAAATTTGACTGGAAATAAGTTGTCAGATACATTTTTCTTCTTTTTTTTCTTCTCTCTCATCCCACTACTCTCTCTCAACGTAGTATTTAGAACTCTTTCGTCCTGTTTTCATTTGAATCCTTTTGAAAGTGATGGAAGATTGGTAAAAGAAATACGTTACTTGTATTATCTTCCTTCAATTTTTATATTTTTATAGCTTGGGAGTGACCTACTCTGCCACAGTGAGCTGCATATTCATTACATTCCCTGAATATATGCATATAGCAAATTATTTCAGTGGATTTATTTGGATATGAGTAGGATACTTTTGAGGGTCTTTGGTGATTGTTTGGGAACATCCTATTCCCCAAATTTCCCTTTATGGTTCTGGATCGTCTAATAAGTCTTTTCTCCTTGAAAGGATCTCAATTATGTGGTCAGGTCAAGATGCACTTCTGTTATCATTCTTTGCTCTGCCACTCAATCAATCCTTGTTCTCAAAACTAAGACATCTGCTGGTACATTTTATCACATATTAATCACTGACATGGGTATCAAACATTATTGTGCTAAAGTTAAAAGAATTTTCCAACATCTTCCCCCACTGCTGCATAGACTCCTTTTTAAAGAACTTCTTGGGTAACGCTATCAACCATTTTTTAAAATTAGTTCCTTGGTTTTGCTTTCTTTTCCCTACCTTTTCTGTATCTAAAACATGTTTGCCTCATGTTCTATTCCTGTTTTCAGTGATTTTCTTCTAAATTTTTGTTCCAAAAGGAGAAAAAATCCCAAAACTTACGAAACAAAGCTGAAATTGGTTGACAGTTACCATTCAGGAAATAATGCCTGACTCACTGTACAAATGTGGCACCTACGGCTGTCCCATTCAGTATAAGGTTGGTGACAAATGTTTTCTAGTTTATCCTGGCAAGGGCTCCAAATGGCCATGCAGGAGTCTCCAGGCTCCTGAACTGTTCTCCAGAATGTCCGCCCGTGGTTAAAGTACAGATCTTATCAGATCTTCTTCCACCCTGTGGTGGGTATAGCACATGGCCTGTCCCAAGCACAAGCACTTGCTTAAAAATATGAATGCTTTTTCATATTATAAATGAAAGAAATTTCTCCCCTTAGACTTTACAGTGCACCTTTTTTTACTGTTTTTGTGTCAAGATTGAAACAGCAAAGAAAACATTAAATGTTTCCTACAGTTTTTTAAATTTCCTCTCCAAAACCTGCCATTTCTATGACATTCTACACAGATTTCCACTTCCAGGGCCAGGAGAAGTTCTTTTACTTGGCATTATTTGGTATTTTGTGTAGACACACGGTTAAAAATCCTTTTTCTCTAACAAAAGAGGAGCTGGAATCCCGATGTTCAGAATATGCCCGAGTGTTGAAAAGACAAATAGCACTGCTCTGTTAACATCTTAATGAACTTACAGAAAAGCCCATCCGAAGCCTCCAACTCATGTTTCACACATGCTGAACAGTTTTATGTTTCTTTTACATTCCTTTGAAGTCCTTACACACAGAAGACCATCACAGGGTATATTTTATTTTTTTAAACCTCAAATATCGAGAGCAGTTGCGTGTCTGACTCCGAGCGTGGTGCTGACTGCTGATTTTTGGCATACCAGAGAGAAAACAAAGTGCCAGGCCTTTGTCACAAACACCACCTGTCCCAGACACCATCAGCCACCAGCCTTTTGAACTTCTGATTCCGCTGCAGGCACGGCAATGAGAAGGAGGAAAGGGAGCTGGGGAAGGACAGAAAGATTTCAAGGCAAAAGCTCTAAAAACAAACGGCAGTTTCCTTGCAGCCCAGGGAGTACACCAGAAATGTCCCTGCCTGAAACAAAGCAGAGGGAGGAAGGGTGAGGTTGAATTTTGTGTTTTACAGTCTATCTCAATTCCACGTGGGCATTTATTATAGATCTGGCCTGGAACATAGTTATTTCTGCATCAGCACAGAAGAGACCGACTTGTTTCAGTGTTTGCTTCATAAAACAGTTTTGCAGTTTCACAGGTACACTCTGAGATGGACCATTTCCAAGGTCCTTTTAATCTGTGAGACATATGACAACTATGAAAGAACACAATTTTCAATCTGAACCCTTTTGGCAGTGATTTTCAAAATACCTTAGGAGACTGAGTGGAAATCTAGTATTTTACTCAAATTTTCAAAAATTCTTGCATTGGAATTTCAGGAATTTAACTCCGAATTTTATAACCTTATCACACTCACTGTTTAATAAAATGAGATTAAGAAATTCGTTTTTCCCAGTTCAGGTGGGGCAATTATCTGTAGGGTGATGATAAAGAAATTGCTCCTCTGTGATGTCAGTGTATCACAGCCTAGAAGGCTAAAAACATTTCATGGAAATTTTATCTCAAAACACCAAGTCATGGATCCTGGGAATACCAATACTTTGGATTGATATTTTTGTTAACAGAGCATCCCATGGGTCAGTCTTGAAAGCCATAAATAATATTACTGTCCAGGGCAGACTGGGAGCTACAGAAAGGGTTTTTCAGGGACAGCCTCCTACTGAGTCACCAGGTGTGGAAGGGACCCCCTGGCTTTCTAAATTCCTTCTCAGAGGGGACTCTGGGTACAGCTGGATCCAATCCCAGCCCCAAACTAAGCCAGCAATTTATGTCTAAATGATTGTGTATGTGTAATAGACCCTTTGGATTAAGGATGGCAAACCAGACATATTTATATAAAAGCAAGTTATTTATTATAGTTGCCAGATGAAGAATTGTTTGCACCTGGTGGGTAAACACAATGCTCATTCTTCAGAAACCATTGGCCGATGGAACCACACAATGCTCATTCTGCAGGGAGAAGAAATGGAAAGCCAGCAGCCCAGTAGTGCCAAATTTTAGCAGTTCATTGCGCGGTCAGGTGTGACTTTGGCATTGTCAACCACCAGCGACCACCAAAGGGACCCCCAGGACAGAAGAATTCATGAGCAGAGGGGAGGGAACACCCCATCTCTGATTTCAGGGAAATTATTATTGTTTGCAAGTTTTTCCTGGGAAAACCTATGAGTATGCATGTAAAATATAGTGTATAAACAGGAGCTTTTCCTATACTCAGCGTGCTTAATATTTCAGAGGAGATTTCACACTTAAAGAATAAAGAATGAATAAAGAATGCCTGCTGAATAAAGCATAAAGAATGCCTGCTTCTTAATGCTACATTGGTGTTAAGGAGCTTTTATTTTCACCCATTTTTGGTAACATGATAATGATAGGACAAAAAAGTTTTAATCATAATTCTTTATTACACAGTAGAGGTAGCTGTAACTACTGTATAGCATAGTGCACTACATTTGAAGCAATATCGAAGCAATTGCATTAAAGCTAGCAAAATCAGTTTTAAAGCAGAGGTTGGTGATGCTCACCCACACCAAGACCGCGGTAAATCTCTTTCTCAGCCTAAAGAGATAACCTCGAGGGGAGTCCCCACTCCAGGGAGGAATCCCCACACACACTCCAAGCAGCGGCATGTGAGAATATCCTCCCTTTAAAAGCAGAACTGGGCTTTTATAGCATCAGGTGATGGACACTCAGTCAGATGTCCCCAGGCCTTAGATAAGCTATCAGTAATATCACTCCTTGGTTCATTTATCAGGTACTTTGCCACACCTGCCACATCCTCACCTCACTCAGAGGATATTTGACTTTTGCCGGTGATGAGTCGGGCTGGTCTCATCATTGTTCAACACTGAAAACACCAAGGCAAGGCAGCCCCTTCTCATTCCCAGGGCGTTGTCTGAGGTGTTTTACCCCCACTTCAAGCTGAGCATCCTCCTACAATTACTCCTCCCTCTCTTTTTTCCTCTGGAAGTGCTGTATATGGCTTGGAATACTTCTTGGATGATTTCCCCCCTCTCATTCTGATTATATGGATAAAGAAGCATTTACTGAGGAATTGTTTTGTTTTTTGAGAAGGTCCGTACGAGCTGAGAGCAACACATTCACCTTCAGAAAGCTCAGCCAGCTGGGGTGCTGGCATTTTGGGACAAGAAAAAGTGCTGATTTAATTACTTACAGGGCTTTCTGACTGAAGACTGTCACATCAGGAAGCTGCCTGGCAGAATCAGAAATGGTATCTTAAGGACACTTGTGCTGCCTAAGGTAAAGCAAGTGTTGCAAGGCACAATAGCGACTTTGAAAAGCAGCACTGGCTTGTTGTGATTATAATTCTTATTTATGTCACTTCAGTTGTCACAGACTCAGAAAAGCCTTAGAAACTTGAGTCATCCTGGATGACATCCAAACCTCCTACATACAACCTGTAAAAACCGATTCTTTATAAATATATATCTTAAATATTCTACCCGTTTTCTGGAGCTACTGCTTGATATTCTGTTGTCTTTGTGTTGTAAGAACCTTATGCACAGCAAATAATATACTATTTCTTACTGTTTTCCTCATAAGACCTTAAAATCCCTGGAACAGGTAGGAGTCAGCTTGTTAATAGCATACACATTACTGAGAAAAATCAGAAATTATTAGGAAGTCACTGTTATTCTGGTACATGGTGCATTACTCACATGTTCCTGTAGACTGGAATTCAACTTTTTATATCAGCTCTTAGTGAATATGAATGAAATATTCTCAAAGTACTTAAAACATCTTCGATCTGCCATCAAACTCTGAGAACCCTAAAGGCACTTGGTATTAACACCTTAACAGCTGTAGCAGATGTTGAGCACTACTAAAAAGGCACAATTTAGTTTTTGGACCAGAGCTGGAGGAGTCTATGATTTGCTACATCTTTACCATTTTTGAGAACACTGATTTACTAGATTTTCTTTTTTTAAATCAAAAATAGATGTTTTATTTGTTTCCTTGGTGCATACCACGGATGATAAACCTGTCACTTGAAATCATCTGAGATCTGACCTGCACAGGACCTAGCAGGGTGAGTTTTATATCCCTTTCTGCTCCCTCATTGGGCACAACTGACTGCCAGCCTAGCTTGCCACTAAAGGAATTTGGGTTGTTTAAACATTGTGAAGTTTGTATTTGTTTTGTTGACATTCAGAAGATGTTGTGTGTTCAAATGAAATACGGGGCCTTGATAAAACTCTAATATCCATCTTATCAGCAGCATACCAATTTCCATACTTTGTTTCTGGATCTTTGAATTCTGAATAAAATGTGCTTTTGTTGTATCTAACACACAACTGCGCTTCACAGCAGCTTATGAACTGCTAGATTCTTTAAAAAATTGTGCTGGCAAATATTTAATTGTGGAAAACGGCCTTTTTAGAACCTTGTTTACTCACCTACTACATTGTCATAATCTCCCTTCTAATTGCTATATATTTATTGGAACCTGACAATGAGTTGCAAAACATGCCTCTGATGATTGCATACATTCAAACACGTTTAGGTAGCACTTGCCTTAAGCAATTGGTGCTGTGAAAGCAATCCTTATGTAAAAGAGGTGAAAAAACCCTGTAAACTACAGAGGAGACAACGTTCTGTCATCCTCAGAAACACACAGTCAGTCAAACAATAATACCAAGCATGCTAAAACAGTGGAAAAACCCCAAGCACTGTACGTCAGCACTCCAGGATCTTTCACAAATGGTTCTTGAAGCTTTGTGACAAGAAGACACAAGACATCAACCTTCTCTCTATCTGCAGCAATAAAATCATATGCCACTTAGGACATGCAATTTATTTTTTCTGTCTTACATGCAGGAAATGTTTTCTCATGCACTAGGACACTCTGAAATATGTGGAACAGTGCTGTGCCAGTGAAAAACCTTATTGGGATAGTATCTTAATAATGATAAGTGAGGAGTGAGGTACGCCAGGGTAGATTTCTCTGTTTCATTTAGACATCTGGAAAAATGATTTGCACAGAGTGTTCTGTCATCTAAACAGTTGCCTTAGTGGGTCATCATTCTTTTCTTTCTACGAGAAGGTCAGCAGCATTCACAGATCACCCTGACGTAACAATTAGCATTGGCACCTGATTCCCTCTACTCTGACAGAACAAGGCATGAAGGAGGTGCCAGTTATGCCAAGAGGGAAAGAATGAAGGGGAAGGAGGGCAACACAAATTATAACTTAGGGAAGAGGGGGGCGGAAGTCACTAACGTGATTAAACCAAAGAATTCCTCAACAAAACAATACTCAGCGACCTGTTTCTATCACAAGCACTTGTTATGACACTGGCGTGTCTCAGAAACAGATCACGTCCAGCACACGGCAGATTCTGCCTGAAAACCCCATTAAATAACAATATTAGAAGGTGTGTGACTGGCTGCCCAGCAATTCGAACATGTGTCCTCCTCTCCGCGTGCCTGCACTGCCTCTTGCTCGAATTTAGTAATGAAGAAGATTAGAGCTGTCAGTTACATACAAGGGTTAAGAACTCCAAAAGGACTTATGATCTCTGTGCAGTCTCCAGGGAGAATAAGCAGACTGCTCCCTGCCAAAACACTCCTAAGCTGCCCTGCAGTGAGGAGCACTACAGGAAAAGTACCAGAGGTAGACAGGGGGAAGGAGAATAGCTAAGGAACAGGGAAATGCAGCTGTCAGCGTCTTACCTTCTGTGTCTATTCTCCATTCTTACTTTGGAGTACTTCTTCTTTTCTTTCAAAAAATGTATTTAAATTGGCCCAAATTTGATGCAAAGTTTAATTAATTCAAGTTACGGAGTACATCTTCTGCTGCATACAGAAACTTCCTTAGAATAATGAATTTAAGGAACTCAGAAATAATGAACTGCTAAGAATAGTGAACTACTAATGAAGATAGCTCCTTTCTCAATTTGCTTATTCATTGCTTGAACCAATATTAATAGTTTACAACTGATGGATGAGACAATTATTAGTGTTTTAGCACTCTTCTGGAGAATAGTGCTTATCAAACTGTAATTAAAGGTTAAAGCATTTTAGTATCTGAAAATCTGGAAATATAATTTGCTTTCAGCTCCTCTCATTTAGGTATTAATAAAAGAAAATCTTCTGGAATTATCACGGTCCAGTCTCTTGTCAAAACATAATCATATAATCTGCCCCTGCCTTTTGCACAAATTTACCAGTCAGCAGAAGTCTTTCAATCACTAATTTCTCAAAGTCATCTTGAAGGGGTTGTTGAGAGGACAGAAGCCCCAGATGAGGAAAAAAATCTGTGATTTGACTGCAGATCTGCAGCTGAGGCCAACTGCTTATGAGCCGCAGCTGTGTGAAGTCTCCAGCTGGAAGAAAACACATCTCCGTGAATATCAAAACCATGCCTCAACCAGGGTTCACTTCGCCAAGCAGTCCACATTTCCACAGCTGCATCAGACTGTGGCAAAGGTGATGATAAAGGTTTACAAGAGCTTAAGCTCACCCACACGCTTAATCACGCGATTCGCGTAATTTGGGCTGGCATTTTAAAAAATGCCCCGTTGGCATCGGATCTGCTGCACAGGAGCACGATAGTGGGGGTCAGCCCAGCTCTGAGTGCGGGAGGGAGGGGAAAGGGTGGGGTGCTTTTCATGGCACAGCTTCTCACCCTTAGTGATGAAAAAGCAGAATTCAGTCAGCCCCAAAACGAGAGGAAAACAAGCCAAAGGGAGGGTTTCGCTATCTGGCAGAGGGAAGGGCCATGACGACTGCACCTGAGTAGCCTTTTCAAGCATAATGTTGCATGTCCTCACTTGTGTAGCAATTTATATCTTGTTTGCATAAGGTGTGTGAATGAGATGCATCTTTCCTGTGAAACGGGAGCATTTCTGAACAGTTATGTAATAAAGGTATTAGCGTGCCTGTCTGCATGCATAATGACAAAGGAAAGGGAGAATTGTGGCTGAAACTGGAGGAAAAATTAAAAGGCTTGAGGCTTCTCTATAGCTCCAACTCAAACTTTTGTACATCTTTGGTCAAAACCTTTCCACATTATAAAGCACTGATAATAGGGAATTCTTATTCCCTAGACACAGACAACCCGACTGTGACTCTGAGCCCCAGGTACTGCAAAAACTGGATAAGCAGGGTAAGATTTTGATGCCTGTGTATATTAGATTGACTCCAAAATACACATTCATAGTGTACCCTCAGTGTGAATTAATTTTCTTATGATTTCATTGGGTGCTTTAATCAGATGAGCAGCCACATCTAACAAGTCACGCGAGAAAAAAGCCAACAGATCACTCAGATCTGTTCTCTGCACTCAGATGCAGCTCCACCTGAACTGTGCAATTCAGCACAGCCTGGGTTAAATTGGCTACCAGAATGACTCATCGAACCTGGATCATTACATTGGAAAAGAGCTCTCCTGGAAGGAAATTAATGAGCTGAAGGTACAATCTAGCAAGACCCAGGATGCCAGCATCAGTTCCAAGCAAATAGGCGGTTTCTTTATGGAACACATGTATTTTTGGATAGCACTAAGACAGTGCCATAAGGAACTGTAGGAGGAGAGCAGATTACAAGCCAGGATCTCAGAAAAAGTCAGAGGCAGGAAACAAGCAGAAGAAGCTGTAGGGAGCCTGTCTAGATCCAAAAGTCTCTTTGGAAAAACTGAAGTTAGAAACTGAGAAGATACAGAAAGAGAGAGACAAGTTAATGTATCTCCAAATTATATAATGCTTCTATTGTTATCCCCATCCCTTTCATGCCGCTGCCAACAACTTCATAAATTTTATTACTCTTTTTTTGTCAGGAAATGAACTGAAGCAGTACTCCAGTATCTCCTTTTCCCATTTAGTTCCAGTGCTGAGCTCCTGTGTCAGTCTTGTCATTTCAACACCTGACTTGTTCCTTTTCCAGGCAACACGGGACGTTTTAGCCTTGTGTGAATCCCTTTCCAGCATGGTTCCTCCTCCATGTGGCCCAGAAGTCCCAGGCAGATGGCTGATAGCAGTTCACTGCATTTTGTCTCTAGCCACTCACTGAATATGTAAAAAAGTCAAACCAAGAATAAATACAGTAAAGCAATCACAAAATTATCAGGAATACAGTTCCTTCCAGCACTCCACTGTTAGACACTAATATCAGTGTAAAACAGGGAAAAAAAGCTTAGTATTTCTTGTTTCCTCAAGTCTCAGGATTTAGGGTTTTTTTGTTTGTTCAGTGGTAGTCTCATAGCCAGGTGACAGTAATTCCCTGTAATCCCTGACAAATTCTTCTGAAGTTTTTCTGTTCTGGAGTATGTAGTTTTTTGGGATTTCTCTCAACTAATTTTACCTGTTTGAAAGTTACATGTCTTCCATAAAATCTAGGTGGCTTCTCCAATGGAAAGACAGGCGCTTCCCAACTATCTTACATTTCTATCTTCATGGGGCTGAATCATCCACTGGAGATGCTTATCTCTCTTCATTAGTGCACTGTGAGAATAGGCAGGTAATTTAAACTTGATGTTTAAATTTAGATGGTTAAAAATCCAAATAAACCAGTCTGTTAGTGAATAGATCAAAAAACAATTGTGGACAAACACTCTTTATCAAACGCATTTATCATCAACTACACTAAAGTTCAGATGTTCAGAGTGCACCATTTTCTAGACCATTTTCTTTCTTCTGGTCAATATTAGGACCACTCTGCCCATGTTGGCAAGAGTTAGAAAGGGCAATGGAATCATTTTTAAATCAAAACCCTGTTGAATGGCAGTGGTCCATTTCAGATGCATATGATTCCCTTCTCCTGTGTTGAGTTCTGATGCTTTGTTCCTATGTTCCTATGTTCCTATGTTTCTATCCTAGGAACATCTTAGCCTACATTGAATTATGCTGAATTCTGGTATTTACTGAAGCGTACAGGAGCCCTGACTATCACAGGAAAAACAGTTCCTAGACATCTTTAATTGGCTTTGCAGGATCAGGGGACGCTTTTGAAATCTCTCATATGAATGACAAATCAAGATAACCCCCAAAGACATCAGCAAACAAAGCTTACTTATTTTCAATCTGCTGCTTCAAATATGGGGTTTTTCCCCGGTTTTTAGGATTAGCTTTCTAGCACAAAATTGGAGAATTATAATCGCAGAATACCAACATCTTGTGCGACACTGTAAGGGAGATGCAGTGAGAAGCACTGTAGCATTCAGGAAACGCCTGTCTTTACTAGTTTTGCTTGTTTGTGCTATTCAGAGCTATCTGCCATCTTACAAAGTGACTTCATCTGAGAAACTTGCAATCCCTTACAGCCAAGTGTCAAAGAATGCAAACAGCAAGGCAGAGAGTGTAGAAGTTTAATATTTATGTAGTGTTTTAAAACAGAACATCTATTTCAACATATGTAGGGGTTTAGATGCCGTGGAAAAGGCAGAGCCCTAGTCTGAGAAGCAGTGCACCAGCTATTCTTATCCTGCAGCTTTCCCTCTTCTGCTTTTCAACTTTAATGAGATTTCACAAGCAATTCTGTTTCCACATCAATTTACACATTGCCATGTCCTTGTCAGAGTAATTTTTTGTAATTTTTCTTTTTTTTCTGGAACATTACTAAGAGGAGAGATAATTGGAGCATGTGTGCAATTTCAAACACTTACAGATTAGTATAAAGTTTAATCGTTTCTTGTTTACGTTTCCCATGACTTACAGGATTGGGAAACAGGCCCAAATCAATACAGTTAAGTATATGCCTTGTGTAAATATGGTCACATCCCAAAGAGAAGCATTTAGTGGGAGGGGACTGGACTATGCAGTTTTTGGTTGATATTTTGTACATCAGTACGTCCTGTAAAAAGGATAATTATCTATGTGGCACTCTTATGGCCTGCTTTTCAGAAACTAGAATAGTAACATTTAGTAGGTTTGTAGTTGTAGTTAATCTGTTTAAGTACAGGTTTAGTCTGTTATTGTTCAAAATCCTGGCAACAGATATTTAGACACTGTTGGATTTTCTAAATCCATGCCTTTATGTTCCAGGTTGTCGTTCAGAATAACCCAAGCCCAAAGCACCAACCCAGGCACTGGCATTTTGATATTCCTCTTGGAGTTAAGGTTCCTACACAGTACTTGGGAAAGCTTTTCTCAAAGGAATGGCCTTTCAGAAGATAAAGTGAGCACAAGCTTGAAAGAAAAGCTTAGGAGAGGAGCTTACAGCTAATCTGATTCAGCCAGCTGACAGGCATGTCTCTTTCTCAAGATAATCAGCCTTCAATCCTTTACTGGTGGTAGCAATCATTCAAGAAGCTTAGTTTGGACCTGCTAAACCCCTGTACTTGTGATTCACTCGCACTGGCTTCCTCTCGGGTGTTCCTCAAACTCCAAGTGTTTTCTGCACAAGTCCTCTGCTGTCTTTCACTATTACGGATCTGTCTTCCCTCATGATAAGCAAACGTTAAGTAATAGCTGTCAAGCGTGTTGTAAGCGATAAGGAAAGGCTGCCTGGGGCTCATGTTGTGAATATTTCAGCTGTGGTACCCACTACAGTCTACCTCACATGTGGCTGGACTGAAAACTCCTGGGCAGTCCTAATCCTAATCCTCGGTAATGAGGTTATCGTGAGACCCAGCAACATCCAGCCCAGCCAACATCCACAATAAATCCACTGCAAACTCATGTCTAGTGCCTTCAACCACACAGAGCTCTTTTCTTTTGGCCTCTCAGTTTGTTTTCTGGAGTCCAACCTTTGTGAACGCTTTGAGAGATGGTTCATAATACTGGGAAGGTTGGTTTACTGAATTTTACCTTTTCAGCCTCACTAAACAATCCACTTCTTGGGCCTTGGGATATTTGAAGTTGGATTTTCCATAATGTTTTTGTCCTGGGGAGGCACACTGTGGTTTCTAAATATGAAAAGGTAGTAAGAAGAATGGTAGAGGACAGTCAACTGAGTAATTCCAAGGTTTTGTGCTGGACCAAGATGGGAATAAAAGCACACTAAATTGTTATCATAACCTGCATCTCAGCCTCTCTTCATCTATTTATTAATTTTTTGCTCCAGTAATGACTACAGAGTAAGCATGAACAGGTCCTCACTTATCATTGTAAAAAATTAAATATGTAGAAAGATATACTGTTGCTTTTTTTGGTGCTTTCTATCTAAAGTATATTGAGAGGCTCTCTGAGGTACATGATGTCCTGCTTGCAGCCAGACAGCCAGTAAGAAGATCAAGCATTCTGTGCTATGCAAAACTGACATTCTGAGAACATTGCACCTCCTAAACATTAGCCTGAAATCAATTTACCAGAGTACAAACCTGCATATCACCAAATTAAAAAGATCTTACTTGTTAAGAAGTAAGAATGTGGAAGAAAAGTGATAGGAAGATTAAGACAAATTACCAGAATCTAAATGACCAGAATAATTCTATTTAACACAGATATCAGCATAATCCAAGTAAAGTTCAAGTTTTAAAATGTCCAGCAGCTCCTTTGTGTGATGTGATGCTTCACATCCACCTTGTTCCTACCAACACTTAAATGATCATCCTGGGAAGGGTCCCTGCAACAGGATTAAAAATCCTTTTCACTGCTGCTCTGGCAGATTTTCAGAATACTTTCTTCTGGTTCTCCTTCACCTCTGAGTTTGTAGGGCTTTTGGAGGCATTGGGGTGGCCCTGCCCATGTGCTCAGGGTGAGAATGGACGCGCAGTGCTCGCAAAGCAAACACAGTGGCACAGGCTCAGAAATGCTGATCCTGGCAAACGTCTGCAAGGGAACCAGCTGACCGAGGGGGCAAGGCTCTAAGAGTATTTTATTGCCAAAACTGCTACCAAAATATCAGTGTTGTTTCCCACTCCCCTACTACTGCGCATCTCCTGAATAGTTTAGCACCCTCAATATTGCTACACATACAACTCTGTGAGATCTCAGCCTAAGGGACATTCTTTTGCCTCCCTCTGTAAATATTTAATTACTGGCTACAGCGTGACATCCAGTTGACATAAGCATGCACACATCCTGGTGTCTACATTTCCATTACCTTACAGTCACACAATATTTGTGGGCATCACGCTGCGTTAGAACTCATTTAAACGTTTTGCACCATATAAAAATCACTGTGCAGCATATTGGGTATTTTCACAAACATATGCAAAAATCCACACAATCATAAACTGAGAGTGTCTGATACTTAAAATTCAATTCAATAATACTGTAAATGTATTCACATGCCTAAGAAAAATACTTTGAAAAATATCTTAAAATTCAGTGATCTATTTTATAGAAACTGGACTTACAGAAAAGCTATTTCTGCATTTTGAAATATAGCAATGCTAAATATTACAACTTATACTGCATTGTAGCTCCAAGCTCTGCTGTAGTCTATAAGATTTTATCTAGACATGTCAAGTATCACAGCAATATGGCAAATCTAACCCAAGATTCAAAACACAGCAGAATGCACACAAAAGCTCAACAATTCTGCCTGAGACGTATTTGTAAAGAAGTAGTTTTTTTGGATGTGGGATAGCTTGTCCCATTTTTAATGTTTTCAGTACAAAACAAGTAAACTCAGCACTTGAAGGTGAAAAGAAATGTGAAAGCACTTATCAGTTCATGAATGTGTGGAAAAGATGGCACCATCTTTGGCTTTGCTGTTATTAAAATCACTGTTTCTCCAGAGAGCCTCCTGTGTAACAGAGTCCATCAGCAAATGCGAGCACTTCAGCACCACCCAATTCTATTCCTAATCTACAAAGCATCTAGTCAATTTTGACAGAATTTAAACGTGTATAAAAATGGTGAGTTTAAGTGTGTGGCTCAAACCAGTTGTTCTTCTGACAAAGAATTTTACGTCACATGAATGTAAATGCCATGAATTAAACTGATGCTGACCTCTTTCACTGGGGATTTTAACTTTACTCATATAGCACTTAGTCTGAGGTTACTCTACTGAAATTAATCGGTTTTGCTACTATGAGGGTTAGATTTAAATTTTAAAATAAAAAAAAATCCCAACTGACCAATATTTCAATCCACTTGACAGTGAATGGTAGGTTCGTCTAATGCAGATTTCTAACTTTTTAAACTTTCCTAACAATATAGAGGATACAGTTTAAATCTGAATTCCACCAAAACTTAGTAAGCAGCACACTGCAAAGGAAAACGTTGTATTCCTCAAAGTGCAAGTCGTCAAAGTACTTCATAGTTCTAATAATAGCTTTCTGGCATTAACAAACTAGAGCACAAATGACATCCGCTGAATATTTGTTAATTGTGTTTTTGAATTGCTTATGGCTACACCAGAGGATATATTCCAGGCTCTGATTTCTATTAATAGATGCCTGCTTTGGAAAGCATAAAACTCCCTCTGTCCTATCCAACCTCTCCATAGCTAAGACAGCACGTCCCCATCTTTTAGACCACCTGCTCTCAATAAAATACAATAAACTGCTGCTCTCTCATAATATATAGCGAATGCACAATGTGTAGTTCTGTAAGTTCTGTGAAACCCTTTGTGAGCCCTTAAGAAATGCACAAGCCTAATTAATCTGAGCCAGCAGTTGTATTTAATGCTTTCCCAGACTCCAGTGTGCAGTAATCCTTCAGGAATAGGTGAGGTGAGGTTCAAAGGGATGTTTATCGCAGCTATCAAAATGTATTGAGATTAGACTTGACTGTAAATAGAATAAAGTGAACTTTCTTACTAGGCATCTATTAATTTCTCTTTTGATCACTCGGAAACAATTCAAGTGCAATCAGGGCCCAAGCCAAAACCTGGAACTGTGTAGCTATAAAGTTTACACAATGTTTTGATAACAACTGCTGAATTTCAGAAAGTTCTGACAAAAGCTCATAACTGCATTTTAGCTCTTCAGCTTTACTAAACTGACTGAATCTAAGAAGGGCCAAACGTGTGTAAGTTTTCTCTCCAGTTTTGGGACCCTAAGAATCTAACTGCAAGGCCATATTACAGGAGCACAAATAATCTGTCCCACCATCACTGTGAAGTCCCCCTCTGTTTCCACACACATGAGGAGGAAGACACATGGTGAAGTACTTGCTTCTACATGAGTGTTTCCAATAGAAAAGACAAGACTTACTTGGAAAAGTCAGAAGTAGTCAAGAGGGCAACATGATTTAATCCTGCAAATGCCGTGGAATGATCTCTTTGGGAGATGTAATATTGCTGCAACAAAACCAGACAGTCTAAAATTTGCAGTATTTATTAATAACATATTATAATTATGGTGCAAGTAACACTATTAAATTAATTGCTCTTTTCCTGTAACGAGGAGATAGTCTTTTAAGAAGTATTACCCTGTTTTTCCAAAAATGTCCTTGAAAAGTATATACTCACTGCAGACACAAACATTTACATGTTGCAGCTCGTGGTATAGATTAAAAAAAAAAAAAATTCCATGAAAACATATTACGTATGTATTGACAAGTTGGATAAGAATGCAAAGACCGATCCAGGAACATGTATCTGCTACTTTTGGCGTGGAATAATCCTGACATTACACCTGCCCTGGCGAGGTGAAAGATTGCCTAGATATGAAAAGGCAGAACAAACACCAACAATGACGCTTTCATGTGAGAGGCCGGAGAACTTTGTGGTGTGAGGGTAGGGCAGATAGAAATGTCTGCTCAAATGAGCTCTCCGAGGGCAGAGAATCAAAGCTACTTAAACACCGGATGAGAGAGAGGCAGTGGGAGATCTACCATCGTGGGTTTTATTGGGCAAACATATATCCTGAATGTCACTGGGGCAGTTGATTTGTCTTATCCCAAAGCTACAGTTACACACTTTTTGAAAATCGGTTTTCCTTCCTCCTCACCCTGCCCATTATTGTTCTCATGATCTGAGTCCACTGCACATTTTTCTTGTCATCGCCTGGGGCTGTACATCGCCTGGGGCTGTAATAACCCTATTTTTTCTTTTCGAGAGGGAAAAAGAATCAAGAAGAAACCTGCACACACTGCATCCAGAAGCAGAGATTGTATTCTCCAGTGGCAAAATCCTGTTTCAAACAGCTCTCTTCTCACAGAATGGGTGACAAAAACCTGCCCTCTCCAATCCTTGCCTGACAGCGTTAGCAATCCTGAATTTTGATGCAAACACTGGCATAACTTCTTGGGTTGTGTGCTTAAACTCTGCAAAGTTTAAGAAATTAGCTGGCCTATCTGCTCTCCACAGCCAGATGAAGGAGTCAGGACCCTCTGGAGGGAGGGTTAGAACCTGACTGGGCTGACTGCCTTCCGGATTTTCTCCCCCACACCAATTCCAGAGGTATCTCAGCTGAACAGATTAATTCATTTCACGTGAACTGAGGCTTCTGTGCAGTACAATAAATTATTTTCCTCAGAGAATAGGACTGCAAAACTAAAGGGCTCTTAGAGTTAACCTTTAACTGGAATGGCTAATCCAGTGTTTTGTCTACTGAGGGCAGGCAAGTTCCTAGTGTTCCCATCAAAAGAGGAGGACAAGGTGCTTTGGCACAGCCAGATGGTAGGATGCTGGCACAAGGAGACAGTTCAAATGGGAGCTCTGGAAGAGGGCGTTCTATTGCTGTCTTTGGGGAATTCCCATTCAGGTCAGTGGTGCAAAAGAGAAACGAGGAAAAAAAGCAGCAAATTTATTCACAGAAAATGGATTTTTGCTGGCTAAAAGTTATGTTTACGCTGCTGGCTTTGTAAGGTGGGGAGCAAAAGAAAGGCCTGGCTCTAAATGACTGTGGGGAGGGAGAGAGAGAGAGAAGGCAAAGGAAGAAAAAGAACAGTCCTATCCTGGCAGGAAAAGAATGGTGAGAGGGAGAGGAAAGAATTTCCCCTGCATACTTTCCCAAGTAGGAACACCACTGAGGAAGCATCTGATTTAGTTATCTGAAGGTTGTTTGCATCCTTGAATCTTTGGCACTAATTTGACATACAAAGTAGTTACTCTTGCATTTACAGGCAAGAAAAACCAAAGTACAGCATTTCTTTCGTGAAATTAAGAAGACAACAAATGATTGAGACCAAATTAGTCACATGGCTTGTAACATTTTTGGCAAATATATCTGTGTACATACATAATTTTTTAATATTGTACTACCTAAATCAGACTGTCATAGTTAATTCATGTTTAACTGAAGAACCCTTGCTTTTCTGTATGATAAAAGAATGAATAATTGTTTTTTCCAGTTTTCATTTCCAACAAAGTTTTAACACAAGACTGGTAATGTTTTATCTTCCCTATGTATCCACAGTTCCTGTGAATTACTGGAATACATTTCAGCTATTGTGTTAAGATTTCTGAAAATTCACTCTTTTGAAGAAATGCTACTTCCCATGTAGAAAATAAATATTAGGAAAATACAACTGGCAGAAAGATATCAACTTACAGACCCACTAACCAGACTCAGAACAAGGTAAAAGGGTATCTGCCACCAAACCAGTCTCCAAACCTGAAAAGAATTTGAACAGAGGTTACAATATTTCACAGACAAGACAGGACTAAAACAAACAGATTGATTATATATTTTGACCTTGGGGTTTGGGTTTGTTTTTTTAAAAATAATAATAAATTAGCCAAGCATTTTATTTCATTAATTCAATTTTTATCAATTAGTTTTAAAAAAGAAGAACAACAAAAATGTAAGTTAGAGACAATCTCACTGCAAAACAATGGAAAAATTATCCAGCAGAACCTATGATTTTTCTTAGTATTGTGTTTCTCCCTGATATCTGCAGAATGACTCGATGGTAAAAAATAGGTCTTGAATTTGATGCATGTCCAAGTCAGAATGAAGGTGAAGAAATCAAGAGTGACTTCAATTGTGTGTGTGAAATGTGTAGTGTTCAATCTGACATTAGCCAGATTAAAAACAAGAATTTTGGTACATCTGGATAGTACAGAAAGATGTACAACAGCTGCAAAAATTTAAAGTATACTATGTACCATTACTTTTTGTCCTAGATTTCTAAATTTTCTGCCTTTAGCCCTGACCTCTCCTTCCTGTGCATACTGGATAAACAGAAAACAAAATTTTTACTGTGAACTCTCTGTGAATGATATTTGTATTTATGAGTCAGCCATCTTAAAGGAATAGTCATTCATTGACTATTATTTATCAAAACAATAATTCTTTTCCAGAACTGTAAGGACCACATCATGTGAAGTATTCATAGCTAACACAGCAATTTTAACATAAACTTATTTCCTATTTTCAGTGTTCTAGGTGGTAAAATCATTACATTACATAATGTTCTGAAGTCACTCTGGTTTCTTTGAGAAAAGTAATTCCTTCCCTTTGGGCAAAAAATGATATATGGTAGTTTTTTAATTGAAAAAAAAGTTAATGAAATATCATCAGAAATCTGATTGAAGAGAAGATGCGAACAAATGAAAAATTACTAGATTATGAAGTCAGAGTTCCAGTTTTCACAGAGCACTGCTAAGCATAAGTTTTCAGGTAATCTCATTAGGGAAGCCTTTCTGGTGTCTTAAACATTTTAAAATGTCTACACTTTAATATGAAGATGCAGTAGTAATATTTAATAAATTGACAAGACCATTTATTTGTATCTAGTTGCCAAATGCTTGAGATGTCAACAGTTCATCAACCTGTTGACAGAGAATTAAGGAATGAGTGGAGTGACAAGCACTGCATTCCAAAATGCCACTTTCAGCACTTACCTATTTTACTCATTTAAAAAAGAGAAAACACCTTGTTGAGGTTTGACCCTGGCTAAATGCCAGACACCTACAACATCTGCTCTCTGTGCTCTCTCCTGCTGCAGCTGTGCAGAGGAGAGAAAAAAACTAACACAAACCTACCAGAATCATGAGTTAAGATAAACCACTGGTGGGAGGATGTACAGACACAAGGCAGAAACAGGCAGGAAAACTTAAAGTTGCAAAGTGATTTATTAACCTAAGAGAGTCGGAGGATAGATCAGAGGTAAAAATATGCTCTTAAGACACCGTTTCTTCACTCACCCCCCTTCCCTCTTAAGGCACCGTTTCTCTACTCACCCCCCTCCCTCCTTCCAACCAACAGCTCTGGGGTGGGGGCAGGGTATGAGGGTTTCCTTTGGTCAGGGTCAGTCCATCAGGGAGAAGAATCCTCTACTTAGCCATGGGGTCCCTCCCACGAGACACAGTCCTGTGTGAACATCTTTGGCGTGGGTCCAATCTCAAAAGCAGCAAACCTGCCCCAGTTTGCTGCAGTATGAGGTTTTTGTCCATAGGGTGCAGACTCCTGAGCCGAGGCTGAGCCGAGGCCAGGCTGTTTCCATCCTGGGAGCCGAGGCCAGGCTGTTTCCATCCCAGGAGCCGAGGCCAGGCTGTTTCCATCCTGGGAGCCGAGGCCAGGCTGTTTCCATCCCGGGAGCCCAGGCCAGGCTGTTTCCATCCCAGGAGAAAGGCCTTTCTCTCTCCTGCAAGGCCTTTCCAGCTCTCAGTCTCTGGGACTCCCACTGGATCACAGCTTCCTGCAGGCATCACCTGCTCCTCTGGCGTGGGCACCTCCCCACGGGCTGTGGGTGGATCTCTGCACCCCCTGAACCCCATGGGCTGCAGGGGGACTACCTGCTCCCCCCATGGTCTTCACCACAGCTGGCAGAGGGTTTTCAGCTCTGGCACCTAGAGCACCTCCTCCCCCACCTTCTCCACTGACCTTGGTGCCTCCATGTTGTTCTCCCTCACATATTTTTACCTCCTCGTCCTCTGGCTAAAAAGAAGTGTGTGCTCACATTATTTTGATTTCTTCTTAAATATGTTTTCACAGAGGCAGAACTAACATCGCTAATTGGCCCAGCCTTGGCCAGCAGCATGTCCATCATCTTCAAAGCCATCAGAGATTGGCTCTGCTGACATGGTGAAAAACTTCCAGAATCTTCATACAGGACACACAGGAGCCATCTTTGCACCCCACCCAACTCACTAGCAAAAACTGGGCCAAGCAAAACCAACACACAACTGCTCTCCTGTTGGAACATGAAAATATATCTGTTAATATTCTATCTAAATAGAAATAATTGTCAACTTAGCAAAGTAATTGTGCCATCCATATTGTAATAGAAGCAGGAACTTCCCAATAAATGTGCTGTTTGTTACTTCCTGCAAAAGAAGTTTTCCCCAAATACTATGCAGAATTCTTCTTCATATTTAATACAAGAACATAGTACAATGCCTATGGATGAATACATCCATACAACAGTATATGTTCACCCAAGGAGCAGAAGTTGTAGGGTCAAATGGAAAAATCCAGAATGAATCATAAAAGGATCTTTTATGGAGGTCACTGTCTGTGGCTCACAACTAGGCTCAGTCACTACAAAACTAAATCCAGGGAAGAGATACAGTGTTTCAATCTGGAACTCCAAGCTCCTTGCTAGTGTCCATATTTTTTACCCCTCTTCCCACC
>VZRL01000805.1:0-10054 GCA_013397895.1 Origma solitaria | reverse complement strand
TGATGTTTAATGAGAGATTTCTTTTAGCAATCCACCTCTGTTTGGCATGTCTCTTAAGCAAACTGCTCAACCTTAGTGGACCTCAGCAAGTTTAATGCTAAATTCATTTTTCACTGCCTTGCTGAATAGCACAGGACATAAACACATGCTTACAAAATTTGCTAAGTTGCGTGTCTAGTCATGTATATAACACAACTACTCAACTGAACATTTGTTTCAATACAGTAAAGGTCAGTGAGAATTTTTAAAATTCAGAGGCGTAGAGGAGTACTGAAAACTATAATCTGGCATCAGATACCTTTCAACCTGCTAAAGCTCAAGCTCTATTACTGACAAAGGTCAAGAGGAAAGACAGAACAGAACAAGTAAAGGAATATAAAACAAAATACTAGCAAAAGCTTTAGGAGAAACAATCAGACAGTGATTCAAAATTTTGCACATAAATGAGACAAGACAGTGGCAGAATGGAGGCAAATCCTTGTCTAAAGTGTGTCTTTGCTGTGGAAGGCAGGTTGTCACAGAAGGAACAAGGTTCGTCTTTACAAGGCCAAACAGGAGCACAAAAGTAATGAAGAATCACTTATTATTTCCATTACAAAACAGAACCAAAATATTCTTTGAAGAGTTCATACCATAAAGGGATAGGAGGAAAAACTGCTGCTTGCTGACAGAGGGAAGAAGGAGCACTGCAAAAAGACAAAATTAGTAATTTCTGCATTTTGACATTCTGGTTGAGAAGGATAACCAGATCTCAAAAGCAGAGGATGTTTACAGACAGCTGCAGGACAGTATTTCTAGCGCATTTTCTTCCAGCCCATCCTGAAGATTAAGGAGTGCCTAGGATATTAATTTGACATAAATGGGTGATGACAATAGACTGCGATGTGTGGGGGTGATTCTTGCCATATGTTTTTTGACACAGTTGAACAAGTTATTTTTGAAACTGGATAAAACAGACTTTACAATATGACATGTGGGACAAGAATGAGCTATAGTTACAGCAGAAGTTCTCCCTCTTAGTCTGAATGAGCTGCCTACAGGATGTTTTGAAAATATGAACCAGTTAATCGATCAAAGCTGCAGCAAGCCAGGGTCTGTTTCAATGATGCTCTAGGTACCTTTCATCAAGGGGAAAGCAAATGATAAAAGTAGATTCTCTTTTGAACATTTCTACCAGAATTTGCATCAGATTTTGTACTGCCAGTTTAGTTTCCTAGCCTTCATAAAGGTACCTGATGTCCACTTTTTCCACCAGGTGCCTCTGTATAGGGGTGTTTTCCTAGGAATAGAACTGCGTGAAGTTAATGCAAACAATCATCTGGAAATCCTGTCTCTAAAGGGACCAGTGCCAGATGCAAGCATGAGGAAATTCAGATAGCAACTTATACACTGATTTTGAGGAGAAATTCTGCCTAATCCTTGTTAAGAGTTCACATATACTATGACAGAAACAGATTAAGGGCTTTAATATTTTCCTCTGCCTGTAAACTGCTGATGTTTTATTGGTCATTTGAATGGCTAGGCCTTACTTCCCACCTACCTAAGTCTATGACATCTGCATCAGCAAGTTTATTACACTGCGTGTTGTCATTAACTCAATTGATAGCTCCATTATAGTTGAAAGATTGACTGTAGCTCCATTTTCCCTCTTCCAGTGCCTTACAGCATTTTGCACACATGTACTAGGCTCCTTCCTGTTTCACCCCTCATAAGGACCACAGCTTTTTTCAGTCTCTCATTTTTTCACTTCTAAAAATTTTTGCTTCTATTTTCCAGAAAACTGAACATTTTTGTCTATTGTGCTTTTTTTTTTAATGCAGACTAATCAAACTGTCTGTACCATTTCAAAAGGAGATGAGTGAATGATTGAAAATTATTATATTATATAATATATATATTATATATTGTAATATATATATAGTTGTATATATATAACAATAAAATTATATTTCATGGTATCATAAAATAACAGAATCATAGAATGGCTTTAATTGGAAGTGACCTTTAGGATCATCTTGTTCCAACCTCTGCCATGGGCAGGGACACCTTCCACTGTCCCAGGCTGCTCCTAGCCTTGTCCAGCCTGGCCTTGGACACTTCCAGGGATCCAGGGGCAGCCACAGCTTCTCTGGGCACCCTGTCCCTGCCCACCCTCACAGGTTTCATCCCTTTTTCACCTTTTTAGACCATGATGGGGTTTTCCTAACTTTTTTATTCTCCTTTGAATCAATCACGTTTACTTAGAAGTTACTACCTGCATGCTGTCTTTTCCAATGAATTTTCATAAACATTAAATTTCCTTAGCTCTCCTGGGGACCATTCATTCAGGTCACCCTGAACTTATCCTAGGGAAAGAGTTCAAAAACATTTTTAATGATAAGAAGGAAAAAAAAAATTGGATTCTAGCCCTATATAAAGACATGGGGCTACCTTTTTTTTTCTTTTTTAATAAACCTTGGTGTAATGATTTTCAGAGATTAGTGATAAACTCTTTGAAAGGATGCAGGTGAGTCACTATATGAGCATTTAAAGGCTTCAATAGCACATACAAAAATACCCCAAGAAAAAAGAGCACTTGACCAAAATACTTAGCATTGTTCAGGAATACAATATACAACAACTTATCCTGCCAACATATCTCTGAAAGTTACACAAAGGACCTACAACTAGTATCTGTAATGGAATCTGTATTTCTTAGTCTGAAAACAAGGGGAAAACAAGTGCATTGCTACAAACCTCCATTTTCAGCTTCCACTACTTATAAGATTAGAATGGATTTGACTGCCTTCATTATTAGCAATTTCCCCAATGAATCTGTGGGTGGAACAAAAATGTGGAAATGAAAACTGAGAGGGTATTGTGTGTTCAAAATAATCCACCTCCACTCTCACACAGTAGATTTGATTTGGGCTGTCATCTTTCTGTGCCTTGGTTTTCCCATCTGTAAAATGGTTCAAGCCAGAATGTGCTCTTTTACCAGTACTAAATATCTTCTTGCACCTTAGTTCCCTTGTGCTCCCACACTAATTTCCTGTTCTGAAGGTGAAAGGAGAGGAGAGTTATTAAAACTGATTATGAACAAGCTTCCTTGATTCCCTCCCAGTGGCTGCACTCCAAAGGCTGGACACACGCTGGGACACAAGTGCCCTGGGCAGACATCCTCAGCGATGTGGTAAAGGTTCATCTTCCCTGCCTTATCTCCAGGGATCCCATCCTCTGATGCCAAACATATACCACAAGGATCACAATTATGTAGACCATTTCCCCAAGGATTTGAATATGAATTAAAGTTAAGGAGTAAGAGATGACAATGCTGACATACAATAGAAGTAGTGTAATGCCCCTTTCCCATAATCTTAACTTCCTGAACATGTAAATGCTACAAACTCATAAATTAACATTAAAAATAAGTGTATAATGACTGGATAAACAACACTTGATGCTTATGGCATATGGGACACAGTTAGTTTGTCATATCAGAGGGGGGTATAAAGATTTACATTCAAATAATAAGACTTTCCCTCCAGCCTGAACGACTCAGTTTTAAGCTGTGATAAGGCAGGACAAAAACTAGGAGTTTTCTAAACACTGAATTAAGTAAGCAAAGTGGAAAAAACCAAAACCAAACAAAAGGATGACCATAGCATAAATTATTGGTAACTTCCACTCAATTTTGATAATGAGTGTTTACAGAACATGAAAAAAAAATATTAATGGACTAACTGTCCTAGTACAAGAATAATTAAAAGAAAAGGACTGAAAATTAATTGTATGAGTAGAATGTGGTTGGCTGGCTGGAGCTTCTGGAAATATAGATATCTGTGGACACTGGTGGGCTGCTGGCCAACCTGCCTCCTTTGGCTTTTTTACAAAAGGGTATTTGCTCCAAAGGACATGCATTTCAGAAGATAATGAATGGGATACAAAGACGTAGAAGATATTTTATGTTCCAGAAACATAATTAAGTAACCAAACAAAAAGCCCCAACCAACCAAAAAAAGAGCATTAAAAAAAAACTTTGATAAAGGAAAAATCAGAAACAGAAGTGTTTCAGCGACACCCCTGAAGGGTAAAGCAGTTCCTCATCCCTGTGTTCTGGCTGTCTCATGACTCCATACAGACTACAATCCCCAAAAGTTTTGAGACAACTTCTTGCCTGTAGTTCTAGAGAGCAAAGAGATGAACTGATGAAGGAACTGAATCATGCTAAATGGACTTTGCCCACAAAGAAGTGAGAAAGAAAGTATCAGAACAGATTCCTAGCTTACAGAGAAATTAAATAGGAGGATCTCCGGTGAGACAGACTGTATGAGCTCTGTCCTGAGCGGCTCAGTTAGGAATCAAAATTAGTCCTCTGTAGTCTGGACTGAAGAGTTACTAAGCATTCAGGCTGCCCACTTTCAGAAGTACTTGCAGCTTCATCTGATAAAATTCCTTAGAGATTGACACATGTAGAAATTACTAAAACTGGAAACATAACAAGAAAAAAAACCACGAAGAGTATAATTTTGCTTTGAAAATACATTAGACTGCACAAAAGGCGTGTTTGTTGGCTTATTTCCAGAATCCTTGCAAGTAAATTCATCTATACTCTCAAATCATTCCTGATGTATCTGCCTATAACCACAGCACTTTAAAATAATGAATTCCATCTCCCTTTGAATAATTTCTTTCTCCCAACCCATGTATGTACACACTGCAATTTTCAAATGCTGGGCAAAAAGAGGAATGAGTCAGACAATAAGTGCTCTGAATGATATGTGATAATTGAAGTTCATAATTATAAGGTCTGTCTTTGCATTTAATCTCACTGTGTCACATGCACACCTTGGCAGTGATTTTTAGAGCCTGTGGGGCTTTGCTGATCTCAACTGGACCGTTATGGGCATAGGATGAAAGGCACTCTCTTGGGTACCAAGACAACCAGAACTTTAAAGATAAACCAGAGCCCTAAAACTAGACATGGGAAATAATACTCAGGGCAGGGAGCAGGTGCTGAATAGCCTCCTCCAGCTACCAAAACCACAGTGTCTTGCAAAAACTTACATTTCTGGATGGACATGAATATACCCTGCACCTCACTCCGAAGCAAATACATTGGTGACAGAGTATTAAAACTGGAGCCCTTTGATGAAGTTATCCAAAACCTGTCTTGCATGCTGCTCTTCACAGAATGTTAGGAACACTACAGTTTTAGGGATAACATAAGTGTGGACTGCCAGGTCCATAAAAACAAGGGCAGTGAAATACTGAAGACACACACGGACACATCTAAAGCATGATCAGAAGAAGAAATGCCCCTTGGAAGAGATTTTCCTCCACCACATCTGGCTGCCAGCAAATGGATTTAATTTCTAAGTGTCTTAATCATAGGATTTATCTGGCAGCCTTTCAAAAGTGTTGCTGCAATTACCTTTTTTTCTTGTAAGCTAGGATTAGTGTAATACAAATACAGGTAAGTTACCACATGACAATACCGTATTTGTTAGGACTTCATCCAGATTTCTTGGAAAAGAAAGACAGTATTACTGAAACACTGATTTAGATGAACACCTATAATAATTATAAAAGACACAATAAACAGCAGAGTAGGAGAATACAAATGTTAACTCTGCCTCTATTTTCTATGGAGCAGGAAGGAAAAAGAAAAGAAATAACATAAAGGAAGTGAAGAAAGTGGGGAAAAGGAAAAAAGAATCAGGTTGTGCGTGAGCTGGGGAAATGGGGAACAAGATGCAGAAACAACATTTGTAGATGCCAATGATGACTGCACGAAGAGGCACCTAAGTAGATGACATACAGGAGGGTAAATAACCCTCATTATGGTTAAGCAGCACATGGACAGGACCTGCTCTAAAATTTTAGCACTGAAGAACTGCATTGAAACAGTGACTGTAGCCTACTCTGCAGGGCCAAAGAGCACACAGACCTCCAAAATCCACCAGACATATGCTCACAAGAAAAAAAGAAGTACAACAAAAAGCTGGTGAGGAGACTAAATTAAAGAGTTAGATTCTTACAGGTGCCAACTGCAGAAAAAAAATATTTTGGAGAGATGACAAATTCATATCACCAATCAAGAATGTCTTGAGAAAGGCTGAGTGGAAGCTGGCACAACCAAAGAGCAGGAATAAGGCAAGTTACTAGAAGAAACCCTTTCCTTGCAAAAGCTGATGTGTCAAAATGTGTTAAAAACAAATCAAAACAGACCATAAGCATGAGATGACTGCCCCAATAGAACATACAGAAAAAAAATTAAATCAGCACATATATCTGGAACAGCAAGCCCTTCAAGAGCCTAAGACCAACAGATGATGATGATATAAAGAGCCCTCAGAGAAGAAAAGGCTCTATCAGGTAGGCGAAATGAGTTCTTGTCATCTGCCTGCATTTTGGAAGAGGCAGCAAATGCCTCTCTGCCTCTTTTTTGCCTTTACTTGCAAAGGATGAATAGGAGGGATCTGCCTCAACACTAACAAGGAGACAAACCCAAATGACACTCAGCCCCGAACTCTAGAGGAATTCACAGATGAAACTGCTGAATTACCAACCCTGATGCGCAGCATCTTAAAACCAGTTTGGTGCATGAGGACATGGGCTTTGCAAACAACATACACAGATTTAATGATCTGAGGGGAGATCTGTGGATCTACAGGCATGTAAGTCTGGTGCCTGACATCAGACAAATCATGCAAAACTTGCACATATTAAAAGGAAACCCCGAGTGGACTCACAAATTGAACTTGTGTGCACCTCTCAAAAAGGATCTGTTAGAACCAGAGAGCAGAAAACATGTGAGGAGCAAAGACTCTAAATTAGAGTTCTTCTGCTTGGAAAAGAGGCAAACAGGAGTGAGATCTAGTCTAAATGACCACAACAGTGGTAATAGTATAAAATGTTTGCATTTTCCAGTGTTTCACACTCATTATCAAATGAGCCCTATGAAGTATCTGGCAAAGCTGGCAAATGTCAAGTTCAAAGTAGAAAAAGGAGGTAGTTTGTCAAAGGATACTGAAACCTTCCACAGCTTCTCCCTTCTCACTTTCTAAAGAAAAAAATTAATTCCTAATGTTCTATGGTAAACAATTTTGGTCAGCATACGAGTAATTTATTGTTTACTTTTATTTAAGGTGTTGTGCTTTTTTCTTCACCAATGACAATCAAACTCTAGTGTGGTGATGTTTTAAGTAGTGGTATGACAAAAAACATTTAATTATGATCTTAAATGGAATATTCTTTTTTTCTTCCCTCGAAGTGTATTTCTTAGTTATCGATGACATTTTAGCTGGCAATTAATGGGAATCTATGTGCCTTTTAGTCCCCCTTACTAAAGGGGGAGTTACAGAATCTCTCACCCTTCTCATGGGTTACATGAAGTCCCAGAACCTTGATAAAGACTTGGTTCATTTTTCTCTTACTGTTGTTGCCAGCTTCTCATACAGTGGCATTTCCTAATCTCTTTGATCCTTTTAACTCTGAGAAGCCTGCATTTTCCTCATCAGTCTTCTTCTTGGGTCCTCCATTTCCTTGTCCTTCTTGGGGACTGTGGTGGCATCCTCAACTTCTTGCTTTCCTCAAAGCCAGTATTTAGCATTACCTCACATTCCTAGAGCCATGGAATGATAGAATGGTAAGGGGTTGGAACAGACACCAGGCAGGCCGTGGGCCATGGGCCTCACAGACATAGCCAACACACATCCACTCATCCATGAAGAGAGTGTCCTTTAAAATACCCAAACATCGCAATATCATCCCATCATCATCACCTGTATAACATCCATGGGATTTCACAAGCTGCTTCCCTCCCTCTGTTTTCACTTATTTATACAGGGAACTGACAGAAATTGCCATTTCCAAGTCTAAACTATTTCCAAACACCTTATCATATGATGTTCCATGCAGATGTTTATGTCTGCTTATGACAAATGTACAGTGGATTTTCTTTGCATATCATCTATTGTTTGGGTGCTGTTTACTTTCAGGTCTGAACAAAAATCTTTTATTTTGACTCATTCCCTTCATCATCCACTGTTTTTCAAGTCCTTGCACCCTGACAAAAGTAAAAACTTCACCTTGGTTTCATCTTTTATTTTCCAGTTTCCACATAGATTTTATTTTCTTTACACTCTGAAAATTTCCCAAATTTTAAAAATATTTTATCATTTTTCTTTTTTGTGAGTCCACCAAATAATGTCTCAAACTATTTTGAAGTACATGATTTTTACTGTTTTTCTAGAACAGTGTTTAAACAAGAAAGAATCAATGTACCCACCTTTTTAACCTACCGAGGCATCCTCAGCTTTTTTAGGCATGTACACATCCCCAGAATTGAAATACTTCTTCCTCTAATTGTTATGGAAAAGCAAGCTTGGTTTTATAGCTCCAGTAATTTTCTGCTGGATGACGTCACCGGGTTTGTTGTTAATTGAAATAAAACAGTAGAGATGTGGTGAGCTAGAAAATGGATGTTGGCACTCAGAGTTTGCTAGGCAGAGGGGGAAAATATACAAAACTGCGCATCGGGGGGGAAAGAAAAAGGTTTGGAACCAAGAAGTTACCAACAAAAATGTTACTGAAATAAAGATGTGGCATTGCTCAAGAGGCCTGACTGAACTGAATGTTTGCCTGGTGATTTTTAGCACCTAAATAAGGTGAAACTGTTTTGGAGACACAGCTCACCATTCCAGATACTCTGTGAGCTACTGCCTTCAAGTATAAAAACAATAAAAACACACAATGAAAAATGACCGGTGAGTCCCTGTTTAAATTCTGACTATGCAAGCTGAAGTATTTTATTCCCATCTGAGGTTTCTCTTCACAGCCTCAGAGCCAACTTCGTATGTTTTAATGGATTATCCAGGCACTTATGTTCCAGTAAGAGCGAGAAGGCAGAACGACCCCACTTCTCAAATTAAAGAACCGTGTATGCTTCTGGAGAAAGAATAAACTTTAAGAGAACAGGGACAAAAAGCTGCAGCAGAGGAAACAGAAAAATACATTACTGACATTAGATCTATTATGCAAGCAGTTTTTACAGTGCACTTGGCAAAAATCCAGAGGCTGGGAGGCGAAAAAGGGGGATCCGAGGGGTGAGTGTGAAGGGGTCCAGGGTGTGTGAGGGGTTCGGGGGGGTGAAGAGCCAGGGAGTGTGTGAGCAGGTCCAGGGGCAAAGAGGATGATGGGGTCACTGGAGCATCTCCCCTATGAGGACAGGCTGAGGGAGCTGGGCCTGTTCAGCGCCGAGAAGCAGCAGCTGAGAAGGAACCTCATCCGTGTGAAAAGATATCGAGAAGGGGGTGCCAGGAAGATGGAGCTGGGCTCTGCTTGGTCATGGTCAATCAGGAGGGTGAGAGAAACAGCAGGAACTGATGCACAGGAACATTCCACCTGAGCATGAAGAACTTCTTCATTGTGCAGTGATCGAGCACAGGAACAGATTGTCTAGGGAGGGTGTAGACTCTCTGTCTCTGGAGACATTCCAAGGCCGCCTGGACACAATCCTGTGCCATGTGCTTTGGGATGACCCTGCCTGAGAGCACGGAGATCGGACCAGACGACCAAGCGCTGTCCCTTCCAACCTGGGCCAGTCCGTGATTCTGTGGGGTGGGTGAGGGACCAGGAGGTGTGAGTGGGTTCGTGGGGAGATCTGAGGGTATATGAGGGGTCCAGGGGGGTGTGTGAGAACGTGTGAGAGCTTTGCGGGTGTGTGTGAGGGGAACTGGGGGTGTATGAGAGCTGCGGGAAGTGTGTGTGAGGGATCGCGGGTGCGGGTGAAGGGTCCCGGGGTGCGTGAGGGACCGGGGATGTGTTTGAGGGCTCCGGGTGTGTCTGAGGGACCGGGAGGTGTCTGAGGGGATCTGCGGGCACTCCAAGGGACCGCGTGTGTGTGTGTGAGCGCTCCGGGGCTGCGTGAGGGCCGCGGGGGCGTCTGAGGGGTCTCAGCGGTGACCCAAAGCTCCACTCCCTGAGGCACCGCGCGGCTCCGAGCGCCCCCACGCTCCTCTCGCGAGACGTGGCGGCGGCCGGCGGGGCCGTGCCGGGCGGGATCGCGGCG
>VZRL01000804.1:143884-155099 GCA_013397895.1 Origma solitaria | reverse complement strand
AGGAGGGGGATGGGAGGGGGATGGGGGGCCATGGCTGGGAGAGGCGTTTTTGGGTCAGGCACATCCCGCAGCCATCCCAGGACTCTGTGTTAAGCCAGGCCTGAGCTTTGAGCCTGGCTTTGGGCTCCTGCTTGTGAAGCCTCCCCCTCGGGGACTCTGGAATTGGGATCAGTGCTGCTGGGAGGACACAGCTCCAGGGGCAGAGCACAGCTGGGTCAGAGGGTCTGGGGGCTATGCCAGCTCGGCCACTGCCCACGGAATGACCCCAGAGTGAGCCCTCCCAGCTCTGTCCCAGCAGTGACAGGGACATCCCCTGAGCTCAGGACTGAAACACAGTCTGGAACACTGAAGGAATCACAAGTGGGGTGGTGGCTGCTCCCCATTCCCTCTCCAGATGGACGGACGGAGCTGGCTGCTGGGCACAGCTGGGACAAAGCTGTGTCCCTTGAACCCCTTAACCCAGTTTTGGCACTAAAAACGAGTGAATCAGGACTTTCTGTCACCCACGTGGGTTTGTCCTTGGCTGTCTGGGTCACTGCCAATGGGGATATGAGGACAGCAGGGACAGGGCCTGTCCACCCCTGCTCTGACCGAGGCAGGGACAGGGATGCTTTGCTAAAGGCCCTAAGGGCCCCTGCTCTAAATATCAAATAATGTTCCTTGAGGCGTACGCAAAGAAATCATAAATTGCAGATTTGTTTGGTTTGGAAAAGCCCTCTGAGATCATTGTCCAACCACTCCCCCAGCACTGCCAAGGCCACCACTGACCCATGTCCCCAAGGGCCACACCCACAGGGCTTTAAATCCCTCCAGCACTGCCCTGGGCAGCTGTACCAGGGCTGGACAGGGAACAGAGTGAAGAACCCAGCAGTGCCACAGCCCCCACTGATGGCCCCAGCTGCTCCAAGGGCTGGCATGAAGCTGAGGCCAAGTTTGATGCACCAGCTCCAGCCACAGTGCCTTGGGAGCAGACAAGAACCCCAGGAGAGTCCCAGGAGAGGGGAAACACCTGCAGCAGATCCATTCCCATGAGCCACCACCAATGGGAAGAGCTGTCCAAGGACTTGGCCTTTGGGAATTCTCTCCTGTGACCTCACCCACACTTCAAATTCCCAAATTTCCAGCATTTTTGACATAATACTGAGCAGTTTAGACTTGTTGACATTGACTCTGCTGTCTCTTTGGATGTTCCGAACACCCTGGGGTGTGCTGGGATCCCAATCCCTGTGTTTGGCTCACTGACCCCAGGTCCTGCCTTGCCTGAGCCATTCCAGCATTTCCACAGCCCAAGTCCTTTGTGCAATTTTTACTCCATTTCCATTAACAGACTGTTGAAGTCATGTTATGTCCCTTAAGCCACATTTTTACGCAGTTTCCAAATAATTCAGGTTTTCACCATTTCCATAAAAGTGCTTGGTTGGTTGGCTGGCTGGAGGGGCCGGCAGGGCCCAGCACACACAGCCCTCGTGCTGCCCCAGGTATTTAATGTTATTTACTCCTGCTGGGTGAGCCGAGGCTGCAATCCCAGCTTAGGGCACTATTTTTGCTGTGTCTTAGTGGAATGAGCTGCACACGCAGAGGAGCCTCTCGGAGATCCCTGTCCCTACGTGCTTGGGAAAAGCTTTAGCACCAAGTGTCCCTAACAGGGTAAGGGTGAAGGGCTTTCCTCTCTCTCCCACAGCAAGTTCTGGATGTGGGAGAGGAACATCAATAACCTGAATTTTGGCCCTAAGCAGGACCTAGGCCTGGGAATCTGAAGGCCCTGGATGCCCTGTGGCTGTGGGAGCTGCAGCAGCAGGATCTGTTTGGGTCTCAGCTCCTGCTGGGATGAGGAGAATTAACTGAACACAGATCTGTGTGAAGCTGACGCTGCCCTGGGATGGCGGATCCAGAGAAGACGCTCTGATCTTTGCCACGCTGACAATTCCATTAAATGAGGGCTTCGCTCACCCTCTCTCACTCCCCAGACCCCACCTTGCCCAGGCTCCTGCACTCATCACGCGCTGCTTCTTTCCACGTGAGCTTTCAGCCTCAGAGCCTTTGCTGGGAGCAGGACAGCTCCTGGAGAGAGCAATCCGCAGGGATCCGTGGGTGCTCAGGGATGACAGAGCCCTCCTTGATGTCCCTGCTGGGCATCACCAGCCACCAACCCTGTCACCAACCCTGCCACCAGCTCCAGGAGCAGCTGGACCTGCCGGGACCTTGGGGTCTTGGCTGCTGCTCCGGTGCTTGGTCCGAGGCCAGCGAGGGCGAGGGGGGAGGAAATTCCCATTTGGTTTCCAGCCCAGCGGGCAGAGCAGCCTCGCTCCTGGAGCAGCAGTGGCACAGGGTGGCAGCTGCCAGCTGCCCCGAGGTCCCCAGGTTTGTTTATGGACCCCAAGGAGGGAACAGCTGCTGCACCAGCCGGGAAACAGGACTGAGACCTTCCCAGCCTCACTGCCACAGACAGCTCAGCTGGGGAGCTGCTGCCCCGAGCTCCTGCCGAATTTAGGTCCCAAAAGAAGGGGCTGAGATGGAGATGGACCAGAACAGTCCTGGAAGTCAATAAAGTCTTTCATAGACAAGGGCAACACACAACAAAAATTCCCTTTGGGGATCAGTGATGCTCAGTGAGACCACAACGGCAGCAGAGGGAGAGACAAGTCCCACTTCCAATCAAAAGGAGTTTTCATGGCATAAATCTGCCCCTGACCATTTTTTAGGGACTTTGGACAAAGGCCTGAAGTGACAGGACAAGGGGGAATGGCTTCAAACTGCCAGTGGGCAGGGTTAGATGGGATATTGGGAAGGAACTGTCCTCTGTGTCAGGCAGGCCCTGGCACAGGTGCCCAGAGCAGCTGTGGCTGCCATCCCATGCCATTCCCATCCCTGGCAGTGTCCAAGGCCAGGCTGGGCGAGGCTTGGAGCAGCCTGGGACAGTGGAAGGTGTCCCTGCCCGTGTCAGGGGTGGGAATGGATGGGTTTGAGGTCCCTGCCCACCCAAAGCATTCCATGATTCCCTGTGGGTAGCAGGCCCTGCTCTGGCTCCTCCCCAAGCCCTGGTGTAACCAAACCCCCATGGGAGTCAAGCCCATCAGGACAAAGTGACGGATGCTGCTGCCAGGCTTCTCCTGGGAAAGAATCCCATTTATCCTTGACAATGATTCCATCAGAAGTGACAGCGAGATGTGAGCGCTGGCTGAGCACTGCTGGGAAGGAAGCCCAGCCCCAGCACCCAGGCAAAACAGAACAGGAAGAAGATTTTATGGGGAAGTTGGGATCTACCCCAGCACTGA
Source organism: Origma solitaria (assembly GCA_013397895.1). Classification (NCBI taxonomy): domain Eukaryota; kingdom Metazoa; phylum Chordata; class Aves; order Passeriformes; family Acanthizidae; genus Origma; species Origma solitaria. The sequence continues at coordinate 151,824 of VZRL01000804.1, read as the reverse complement.
TCCTGCCCTGCTGGGGAACCACACGGGAATGTCTGTATATAATGAACCGCAGGATAATTTCTGTATGCAATAAACACCAAGGTGTTGGTGCTTTCTGCAAACACAGCTCTTCACACAATGCAGGGAATATTTTGCAGTGGAAAGATCCTCTCCTAACATCGGAGCAGCACCAGCCACAGCTGCTGATCCCAGGCTGGGGCTGCTCTTTGCCTTTCCTGGCTCAGTGAACCCTGCAGGACTGGGGCACTTCTCTTCCTCCATCTGCCCCAGCCCACCCAAAGTGCTTCCACCAGCTCCCCTCACTCTCCGGGCTCACAGGAGGAGTGAAAGGCTCCGGTGGGAGCCCCATGTGAGCAGGGTCTGTGTGGGGGAGACAAATCCAACGGCCAGAGCAGCCCCAGAGACACGGCAGGGGCTGAGCAGGCACCAGGGGAACGCTGGCAAAAGGGAAACCAGCGGAGGAGGGAGGACTCCGAGTGGAAGCAGATCACTGGCCCATGACATATGAGAGTTTTGACTGAGCATTTAATCCAGGACCTCGGGGGAAACGCAAGGCAAGTGGCGCAGAAATGGCCACAGACATCTGTCAGAGCTGCACACGACTCAGAAACATCCCCGGCACCAACACGTGGTGGGAAGGAAATGGGGAAGGGGAGGAGAGCAGGAAGATCAGAGGGAGTTTTGGGGATGACAAGCGGTGTAAGGCTGGGGAGTACAAGAAATGTGTTGTTAAATAAATGTTAAATACAGGAGATGCCAGGCTGGACAGGGCTTGGAGCAGCCTGGCATAGTGGGAGGTGTCCCTGCCCATGGCAGGGGTGGCACTGGGTGAGCTTAAATCCAACCCATGGATTCCATGATTCCATGCTTAAGAACAAGCCCAGATGACCTGGAATGCCCTGCAAGGAACTGTAATGGGCATGAAAACAGCAAAGAGTCACGGATGAGATATTCTCCAGTGGTAGCTGTGAGCTCCACCTGGGAGCAGAGCCGGATGGGGAGCTGGGAACTCCCTGTGACCTGGGATAGTGGCACCAGGCAGGGATGGGGAGCTGGGGACATCCCAAGGATGGGGGGCTGGGGACGGCCCCGGGATGGGGAGCTGGGGACATCCCAGGGACAGTGGCACCAGGCAGGGATGGGGAGCTGGGGACATCCCAGGGATGGGGAGCTGGGGACATCCAAGGGACAGTGGCACCAACCAGGGATGGGGAGCTGGGGACATCCCAGGGACAGTGGCACCAACCAGGGATGGGGAGCTGGGGACAGCACAGGAACAGCAGCACCAGGCAGGGATGGGGAGCTGGGGACATCCCAGGGACAGCAGCACCAGGCAGGGATGCGGAGCTCCGGAGCTGCAGCCCCAGCCCTGACAGCTCTGATGGAACAGGCTCTGTGCAGATTTCCCAGGATCTTTAAATGAGGTGCTGCCTCAGGGATGCAGCCAATGCCATCATGGAGTGGGAAATGAGCTCTTTTCAGAAGCAGGATTTGGGCAGAGATGGCAAAGCCAGCACAGTAATTGCCTGATTTTCATGACAACAAACCAGAGGGATTTCAACCAAGTGTGCAACCAAGTGTGAAACGAGGGCTCAGCAGCAATGAACCCACTGGGATGGATTCCAGAGGGGATTGCTTTAAACCATCAAACCTTCCCAGACCTCAGACCAAGGCCTCTGGCTGCAAAGGCAGGAGCACAGTGAGTACCTGCTTGGCTTCCAGCTCAGGATATTCCGTGATTCTGTGACTCCAAGAAAGCCCTCAGCTGCAAACAAGATGTGAGGATCATCAGGGGCAGGAGGGAGAATACCCCAAAAATGGTAACACCTTACGTACGTCAGTGCTGCAGCCTCATCTGGATCCCGGCTGCAGCCTTTGAGAGGGTTCAGCCATGAAAAAAACATTAAAAAGGCTCCCAGATGAAGGGAGGGTGCAGAAAAGAGCCCAAAAAAGCAGCAGCTATATTCTGCATGAAGAAAATACACAGGAAGCAGGGAGAGAGAAACTCAAGAGGTCTAAAAAAAGGCAATTTTCAAGGCTCTGCTTCCTAACGAGCCAAGGAGACAAACAGGGAGACTGAAAATTTCAAGGAGGGTTAAATCAGCTTTCCAGGCTATGTGTGGTGTCACTGCTGGGGAGGACTCCAGGCTGAGGTGACAATCACAGGGTCATAAAGTCATGGAATGCTTTGGGTTGGAAGGGACCTTCAAGACCATCCAGTTCCAACCCCACCCAGTGCCACCCCAGCCATGGCAGGGACACCTCCCACCGTCCCAGGCTGCTCCCAGCCCTGTCCAGCCTGGCCTTGGGCACTGCCAGGGATCCAGGGGCAGCCACAGCTGCTCTGGGCACCTGGGCCTCACCAGAAGAATTTCTTGAGCAGGGTCTAGAGACAGCAGATATAAGATGGGTAATAAACAAGGACATATCTGAGCTCCAACAAGGGTCATTTGGGGCCAGATAAGTGTTGTTTCGGGAGGGTTCAGAGCCCGGGCTGGGTGTCTGGCAGGGCAGGGATCGGGGTCTATCTTGTGCAACCACTTGTGGGATTCTGCAGCTTGCAGGACAATGATACCGGGGGTGCTCAGGCTCAAAGGAAAACTTGAGAAAATAAACTGAGAAACTGAGAAAATGAACCCCAGAACAGCTTCAGCAGAGAAAAACAGGAATAGCTGGATTCCCAATGTGCATGGGAGCAACACCTGCACTGAAAGCTTGGGTGCTGTGTCCCCCCTGTAGCACCCAGTGGGAGAGCAGCTCTCTGGGAAGGACTGACACTCTTCAGGCCATGACTTGTGACCACAAGAATCCTGAAAGCCACTGTCCCTGGAGAGCCAGGACACAAAGGGCATCCCATGGAAAAAATCCCAGGTGGATATCTCATTCCAGGGAGAGACCCCAGAGCTGTGGCAGTCACATCTCAAGTGTGGCAGCTCCAAAGCACCAGGTCCCACTGCTGGAAGAGATTTATACTCTCAGAGCATAAATTTCCCCAAGAAAGACTCAGATATGTTGACAGCATCACCCCTGTGAGTCCTTGGCTCTCTCCATCCTTCTCTGCTCTGCCATCAGAGAGAGAAAACACCATCCAGTTCTTGTTAGAACAGCCTGGCTCTTCTAAAAGGTTAAGAGCAAGGATTTACTGTCCTGTGTAATCCAGAAATGATTTAACATCCTCTTTCTGTTCCTGAACCGGCTGTGGACTGCTCTGAGAACCCTCTCCATCCAACCCCCCTTCCAGCACAGCCCCAAAGCCAGAGCGGGCAGCTCCCTTCATCCCACGGCTTCCGAGAAGGGGAGATGGACCAGGAGCCCTTTTGGGGGGAAGATGGGGCAGACCTGTCCACTCTGCAGGGGCAGGGGATGTGTGCACACACAGTCACAGNACACACACACACTCACACGCACGTACACACACACACACTGCACACACACACACACTCACACACACAGTTACACACACACACACACACTCACTCACACAGACACACACAGACACTCACTCACACACACACACACAGACACACACACTCACACACACACAAACACACACACACACTCACACGCACGTACACACACACACACTGCACACACACACACACTCACACACACAGTTACACACACACACACACACTCACTCACACAGACACACACAGACACTCACTCACACACACACACACAGACACACACACTCACACACACACAAACACACACACACACTCACACGCACGTACACACACACACACTGCACACACACACACACTCACACACACAGTTACACACACACACACACACTCACTCACACAGACACACACAGACACTCACTCACACACACACACACAGACACACACACTCACACACACACAAACACACACACACACTCACATGCACGCACACACACACACGGCAGCCTGTGACTCACACGTGCCGTGAGGGAGACGAAAACATCTGAAACCACAAGGGGTTTGCAAAACGTGCCTTGTGAAAGCCTCTCAGGGCTCACAGGATGTTTTCCTCTGAGCGTCACCAGCTTTTCGGAGCTCTGGGCTTGTCAAGCTCCTCGGAGCCAGGTGGCCTTGGCGGAGATCAGACATTAAGACGGATCAAAGCCACAGAAAAGAGACTACAAAGAAAGTCAGACACGAATCAAGGAGATCTCAAGTCAGGATCAAAAGGAGAATTTCCATAGTCAAAGGTCAGACCAAGTGCTCCAGGCAGTTTGATGCCGAGAAAGGTCACTGAGCTGAACATGGCTGTCAGGTCCTTCCTCGCTGTGTGATTTTTCACAATTATCTGCAGTCGAGTGACACTTGACACACTGATTTTTTTTTTCCATCTTCCAAACCAGTCAATATTTACAGTGTATTTGTACCACAGTTTGGTGTCTCGTGATCAGCTCAGGCAAATCACCTCAGAGGCTGAGAGAAGTGGCTTTCCAAAATAATTTGTTCATGTGCAGGAGAAGCACCAGGAGAGCTCAACCCCTCCACTTAGGCAGTGGCTCTCAAGCCCTTGTGGCTCAGCCGTGCCCTCGTGCTGTCCGTGCAGCTCACACGGAGTTACCAGAGCAAACCACAGCCTGCTTTTGGGAACTGCTCAGTACCACGGATTTCATCATCACTGCGCTGCTGAGCTGCGACAACAGCGCTGCTTTTGCCCTTTTAATGAGCAACAAGATTTGTTAATATGTGTCTCTTCCCAGTGCAAAGTGTCACAGACGTCCCATGGTGCAGGGCAAGGCAGAGCCAAGGCAGCTGCACTGAGATGGTCCCTTCGAGTCGTGTCTGAGCCATAAAAGCCACCTTCCCGAGACGACGGCAGCTGCCACAACACTGCTGGGCCTTTTCCATGATGCGTCTGCGGCACATCCAGGTGGATTCCTTCCCCTCTGGCTGAGATGCAAACCCAGTCCATTAAATATTTGGCTCTCTCATTCTTAAAATGCATTTATTCCCATTGATCCCGAGGTCGGGAGGTCCTGGAGCAGCCGGTGAGCTGCACTTCCTTCCTCACGGATTTAAGACCTGGGAATTTGTGCATCCCTCATCAGGAGCCAGGGAGAGCTGGGAACGACAGTGAGCTGGGAAACATTCCTGTCTCTGCCAGCAAAGCCCTTTGGCTCAGGTGCTCCTGGGCAGAGGATTCCGGGGTGACCAGGCAGGGGCTGCTCCTCCCTTCCCCTTCCCAGGGCTGCTGTAAAACACCCAGGCAGCCCAAGGGTGGTCAGTGGGGCAGCTCCCAGCCATGGGGCTGCACCCAAAGCAGTATTTTATGGTGGGAAAGCCCCACACGTGGTTTGAGACATGACAAGCACAGTGTGTGTGTGTCCCAATGTCTCATTCCCCCAGCCTGGGAGGAGTGTGGAATTCCAGAGGGAATGTCTCTGTTCTGTACCTGTGAAACCCAAGAGAGAGCTCCCAAACCCAGCAAGCTCCATCCTCCTGCTGAGCCAGGGAACCCTCCCTGCCTGAATCCCAGCCCAGCCCTGACACCACCCTGGCCTGAGCTGATGGTGTTGGGGTTTGGGGTGGCAGAGGGGCGCAGGAGGCTCCAAGCTCCACTACAAACCAGGCCTGGACCTCGTTCCACTCTGGGACTGCTCATTGATTCAGGGCAGGCTGGAAGGCCCTGGAGCAGCCTGGGTTAGTGGAAGGTGTCCCTGCCCAAGGTGAGATGATCTCTAAAGTCCCTCCCAACCCAAACCATTCCATGATTCTGTGGATTTCTCCCTGCCCTGCCCACCCCAGCACAGGAGGCTCGGGGTTCCTGCTGCTGCTGCTCCCCCAGCTCTGCTCCGGTGGGAGGCTGGGAGTTCATCTCTGGGATTCAAACGGGGAAGTTTCAGGTTTTTGCCTCTCCTGTGCCATCAGCATTCAGTGCCTGATGTCATTTATCCCTCACAAACACTCACTAGAGCTGGGCAAGGGTTTTGTGGAGGAAAAACACAGCCTCACTTAACAGGGCATTTCCTGGGAACTCGCAGTAATGAAGGAGCTTAAAAAAACAGAAAAGAAAAAGCACCAACAGTGTGTTAAATATTTCATTTCCTCCAGCAGGCAAAATGAAACATTTCCAATGCCCTGAGGTGGAGGCAGCTCCCAGCCCCCATGGCAGCCAGGGGTGATGGATGATGGATGGAACATCCTGGCAGAGCCCCCCGACCTGCCACATGCCACCCTCGAGGGAACTCCAAAATCCACACAAAATCCTTCCCTGATCCCTGTGATACCACAGGAATGGGGGTTGGACTGGATGACCTTTAAGGTTCCTTCCAACCCAAACTGTTCGATGATCTTGTGAATTAAATTCACTCAGAATTCAATGTAATTGGGATTTTTTAAGGGAAGGAAAAGGGTGGGGAGGGCTGGGATGGGGCACGTGGGGTCTGTGGCACTGGTGCCACAGCAGGAGGATGACGGGGACACGTCACAGCCCAGCACCACGTGCTGCTCCCTTCACCTCCCCACCCCACCCTGCTCTCAGCACCGACAGCACCAGGGATAAACTGCAGCTTCTTCTGCAGCCTCCAATTAAGTCACATTTCAGAGCTATTCTGAGCCTGGCAAAGCTTTGGGGAGTCAGAGCTCATCCGGCTCCCGGCTCGACCGTGGCCGCAAGACACTGGAGTGTTACATATTTTATAAAAACCACCATGGCAAAAATATGATTCCCAGTCCTTGGCTGAAGCAGAGGAAAGCAGCACACGGGGGTGATGCCAAGAGCCTGGCATTAGAAATGCACCAGCACATAAATAAAATAAGACCACTTAGGGAGATGAGTGCAGAGCTGCCTCCTGTTTGGGACATCATGGACTCAATTCCTGGGCAGGCTGAGAAACAGCAAAAATCTTTCCTTCTATTCTCTCCCCAGTGCTGGTCCTTGCCATGGCCCAGCTGGGGGGATGAATTCACCAGCCCCACATTTACTGGGGCACATTTGCAAAGTCCCCCCTCAAAGGATGCTCCCAGCCTGTTCAGCAGCTGCTGATCAAATCCTGCCCGCTCAACTTCTGCAGTTTGAGAGAGGTAGAAATTCCCCCCCAAAAAAACACTTCAAAGGGAATCCAGCACCTCTCAGGCATCTGGGATGTGTTTGTTCAACATCTGCAGGACTGTGAGGTGCAGGGAGCTGATGGAGAGGACAAAAGTGTGGGATTATTCAGCTGTTTTCCACTCAGATTTACAAGAGGCAACAATTTTGGAGTAGCAAGCAGTGGTTGGAATAGCTGATGGGTGCCTTATGCTGGAAAATGACAGCACAGAGAAGCTCTGCTCTCGCTTTGATACAGAGAAAACCTCCGGCCATCCCCAGGGATGAGCAGCTCTCTTTTCCCACTGCAGGGCTGTGAATTAAATGGATATTTTTAGAGCCTGGCAAAGGTCTGAAACCACAACAAGGGGGAAGCTACCACCGAGCTTCCCAGAGATCACCCAAAATCATGACAGGAAAACAAAAAGCATGGACACTTTTGAAATTCTCTCCTTTGTTTTTTGTTTTTTCCTCCTATTATTCCCTGGGATCAACCCGTGCCAGTGAAACTGCCAGGCAGCAGCTCGGATAAAGAGGAAGGACAATTCGCTCTGGTGAAGCCACCACTCGCTTGCCTGGCTCCAGGGGCTGGAAGTCACGGGGACAACAGCACCAGGGCTGTCCCCAGGCAGAGGGGGTGGGGAGCAGGGCTCTCACACCCCACGCAGGGCTCAGTGACCCCTCCCGGGGTGGCTGTGGGGGACCCGGCGCTCGCTGTCCCCCTGGCCATGCAGAGCTGGCAAACAGCTCAGCTCCGTTCTATTCCGTGCACATCCCTGCCGAGCTCATTAAAGCAGGGCTGGCAGTGTGATGGGAGGGCTCTGCCATGCTTGGGGGGAACATCCAGGGCCAGGGGCACGGGCATGGGCAGCGTCTGGCGGCCGTGTGTGCCGGACACGGGGGGCGATGGG
>VZRL01000804.1:125812-143804 GCA_013397895.1 Origma solitaria | reverse complement strand
GGGCGATGGGCGTGGGGGCGATGGGGGGCGATGGGCGATGCAGGGGCGCTGGAGGGATGATGGAGAGCGGCTGCTCGCAGCGCCGCAGCTCCCAGTCGCTATAGCAACCTGGACATCCCTCATCCCATCTGATGCCTCATCGCTGCCAGCCAAGCGGGGCTGCTGCAGAGCCGCGGGAAGGGTTCATCCACCGCCGCCACCGCTCCCTGCACCCGGACAACCCCTGCAGAAGCATGGTCCTGCACCAACAACCCTCTCGGAGGGCTTTTCGCGTCCGCTGGGGGCTGCCCTGGCCCCCGCAGCAGCGGCAGAGCGCTGGCGCGGCCGCTTTGGGGCGGGTGTCACCGTGACCTACTTAGTGCAGGACGCGGTGACATCATGTCCCATTGCCAGCGGCTCCCCGGCCCCTGGCCCGCTGTGTCCAGCAGCAGTGCTGAGCTAATCCGGCCCCGAGGGCACATTCCGAGCAGGAGGCACCTCTGGCCGCCGGGATAACCTTGCTCTGTCAGCACGGGACACGTCTCCCCTCCGCTGACCTGGAACAGCTGCGCTGGGTCCTGCCTCTATTTCCAGAGCTGATCTGAAAACCCAGATTTCTCTCCTTTTCTAATGGAAAAAGAGAGGAATTAGCTAAAGCTTCAGGGGACGCAGAAACGCCATGAACAGAGAGCCGCCGTTGTGCTGAGCCCTGCCGCAGTTTTTTTCCAGAGAGCGGCTCGGTCCCCGCGCCCCCTCCCCGTGCGCAGCGCGATTTTGGTCACACCGCCCCTGACAAAGGGTCACACTGCCACGGGCAACCAGTGACACACACGAGCATGATCCCCAGGGATTTGGGGCTATCCTGCCCGCGACCCCCAGCTCGTTCCTGGGTGTAAACCCATGGATTTTGGCGGAATGGGAGCGCAGAGGGAGGGGGTGCTCGTGGCTCGGTGCCAGTGAGGAAGGCGGCTCCTCCTCCTCCTCTCCCAGCAGCCACACGGTGACATTTTAGCTGAGGAAGCTGAATCATCCTTCAATTAATGACAGGCTTTTAACCTGATGTTGAGGAGCCTCGCTGAGGTCCCTCCTCTTAAAAACAGCCCTCTCCATGGCCAGAAGGAGAATCGCTGGGACGCGGGGATTGTTCCAGCCCTGGGATTTCTGCTGTCCCTCCTGGGAGCCGATTGATGGGAAGGATGTGGCAGCAGGGACGCTGCAGGCAGCTCCGTGCTCCCTTCAGAGCTGTCCTGGTGCAGCAAGGGCAGCTACAAACACATCCCCGAGCCTGCGGAGCAGGGCAGGGAAGGGTCAGGCCGAGGGTGACGGACGGGAAGGGGAAGCGGCACAGCCAGGGTGACTCAGGGCACAGACCTCTCATTGCTCCATCATCACAGCCGGGGTTTGGTTCTGCCCCTGCTGCTGCTTCCCTCTGATCCCTGCGGCAAGAGCACACCCTTCGGGGGAGACCGAGAGACACAGCAAATGTGCAGGGCTTAAAAATGGGGTTAAACACATGAGAAGGTGAGAAAAAAGCTAAGGAGAAGCTTGGACTGAGGTTGGTGCTACTGAAAAATCCCTGAGCAGAGCCCGAGGTCTCAGGAACGAGAACGCAGATTCAACTTAGAGCTCTTGGCTTTGGCTGATCCTGTGTGCTCCTGGGACAGTGTTTTAGGGACGATGTTTGAACAGGTTCGGCTGTTTTGAGGATGTCGGGCCTGAGTCACCTCATCTACACCAAACTTCCCCAACAGTGCTGGTCTGTAAACAATCCTGAGGAAATGTGGCCTTTCTCAGCACAAAGGATGGGGATGGCTGGTCTTTAAGGAGAATTCCATGGCAGGAAAGAGAAGAGGAGCAGTAACTGCAGCAGGGAATGATGAAGTGGATGGATTGAGGAGGAAGGGATTTCAGGAAGGAAGAACGAAGATGGCTGGGCTGCAGCAGTCCCTGGTCCTGTAATGAAGGGGAAAGTTGCTTCCTCCGCCAGGTAAAAGTGTCCATGAGGAAAGCTCAGCTGGAAGCAGCACTGACATCACCTCTGGAGCAGCACTACAGCACCCCAGTGACACACTTGGAGTCTAATCACATTTCAGGCATGATGGAAATCATCCCTGCTCCGCTTGGGAGCACCGGGCTGAGCCGAGACTGAAGACACGAAGCCTGGGGAGAACAAAGGCTGGGGAGGGTTTTGTAAGGAAGATTTTCCTTCCATCATGAAACTTTTAACTCAAGGAACCAAGTCCTGCCATTAGTGGGGGTATTTAAAAAGGGGAATTTCACTGTGGATTCCTAATGTCCTCTCCAAGGAGCAGATCAGCCTAAGCTGAGGTGACAGCCAGCCTGGCAGGGGGTGGCACCAGCCACAGGCACTCCTGCAACACAGACCCGAGCTGAGAAATCCAAATCCACCTCAAACGACCAAGGGCAGTCTGTTCTCTGCATTTCAAGCCAGATGATTCCTGAGAGCACCCAAATTTCCCTGTGTTTCCTTAATATTATGCATTCACCACACTGCAAGGCACCAAGGACGAGGCTCAGAGCTGGGAAATCAATTTTTTATGTGACAGCAGAATGACAGGCAGGATTTTAAGTGGATTTTGTGTATTCATAGAGGTTGAGCAGACAATTTGGGGGTTATTATTTCAGGAGCGTTTGCTGAGATGTTCCAGAGTGGTCTCAGTATCACTTCTGCAAAGTAAAGGGCTCTGAAGCTGCAATCCCAGAATGAAAACGCTGGCACTTCTGCTTCCCTTTGTTCTCTTTATTCCCTGATACATTAGCACAATTCACACAGGCAGGAAAAAAGGCAACTTGCTGTGAAGAGAGACAACTACATCTTATTTAAATACCTGACCTATTTCTGCTTTTCCTTTGCCTCTCTCCACGAGGAGTCTGGATTTGCAGAAATAGCTGAAAAATGTGTTGGATCATGTGAAAAATGCTCTTCCCTGTGGCAAAGCTGGCATGAAAAACAGGTGCATAAACAAAGAGATTCTTACTTATAGAAATGCAAAGTTTGGAGGGGAATTGCACATTGCCAGGCTGATTCCCACTGTGATGAAATCAAGGAATGGTTGGAAGGGACTTTAAAGCCCATCCCATCCCACCCCTGCCATGGCAGGGACACCTCCCACTGTCCCAGGCTGCTCCAAGCCCTGTCCAGCCTGGCCTTGGACACTGCCAGGGATCCAGGGGCAGCCACAGCTGCTCTGGGCACCTGTGCCAGGGCCTGCCCACCCTCACAGGGAACAATTCCTTCCCAATATCCCATCTCTCCCTGCCTTCTGGCAATAGGCAGCCATTCCCTGTGTCCTGCCCCTCCGTCCCTTGTCCCCAGTCCGTCTCCAGCTCTCCTGGAGCCCTTCAGGCCCTGCAGGGGCTCTGAGCTCTCCCTGGAGCCTTCTCCTCTCCAGGTGAGCACCCCCAGCTCTCAGCATTTGCACAACGTTGTAATTGTCACGTCAGGACAACACCTCTATAAAAACAGCACGGACACCCAACATGCAAATGTGTGTCATCAGCTGTCCCTCCTGCAAACACTGCCAGTCCCGTGGGATCTGCCCCAGATCCAGCTGGCTCAGCAGGCAGGTGATCCCATGATGGAGATGGTTTTAAAGTCAGGGCACCAAGTCCTGCCATTAGTGGGGGTATTTAAAAAGGGGAATTTCACTGTGGATTCCTAATGTCCTCTCCAAGGAGCAGATCAGCCTAAGCTGAGGTGACAGCCAGCCTGGCAGGGGGTGGCACCAGCCACAGGCACTCCTGCAACACAGACCCGAGCTGAGAAATCCAAATCCACCTCAAACGACCAAGGGCAGCCTTGGTCAGTTGATCAGGAGGCTGGATCCACATCCCTGCCCTATCACACGGGGTTTTAATGATCTGAGGAGCATCTCATCCAGCTTTTGGTAAGGTGAGGCCCTGGGAAGGTGCAGGGAGGGTTCAGCCTGAAGAAAGAGGGACAGTGAGGGGCTGTGACCTGCCAGTGAGGCCCATGGAACCTCCATGTCCCTGGAATAACCACGGCTCAGTTCCTCAGGCTTGGGATGCAGCCTGAGAGCAGAGTCACGTCACCAGGCACAGGAAAACGCCTTTAATGAGTGTCTGGCACAGTTTGCATCCTCAGCTGCAGGAGAATTGATCCTTCTTCCTATCTCTGATTGCAGGCAGGGCAAGTTTTCCCTGAAATGCTATTTATGAGCCTCTTCCCTTCCCACAGCAGCCCTGCTGCTCCGTGTGGCTCAGAACCGAGGCTGTGACTGGCAGGGCCACTGCTGCAGCTCCAACACCACGGTCATTATCCCAAACACCGCGGGACCCTCTGTCCCTCTGGATTCATCCCTCTGGATTCATCTCCATGGATTCATCCCCCTGGATTCATCCCTCTGCTTTCACAACACCCCACAGGGATTTGGCACTGCCATTGCAGGAGCAAGAAAACGGAGCTGGTGACGTGTGGGGTTTTATGCTCCTGTATCAATTTCTCCACAGACAGGTAAATTTATCTAAGAATATGACATGGAATGAGATATCCTTAAGGTTTCCAGCCCAAGAGGGACACTGCTCACTTCCCAGGGCTGTGGAAGGACAGCCCTGGGAAGGATCCTGAGCTCTGTCGGATCCTATCTGGAGGTAATAAACAGGAGCTCCACCATCAGCAGCTCCATGAGCAGCAGGCAGAATTATCGCTATTTCTGCGTCCATATTTTGAGGCTGTGCTGGGAGAAATCAGCACTTCTGCACATGGCACTGAGAAATCTGCTACATCAACCATATGCCTGCAAAGCCAAAGCCATTAACAAATCAAATATCCATGGCTCAGGCATTCAGCATTAATTTATTTTGCTGCAGTCATGCCAGCTGAGCAAAATATCTCCCCCACCCCAGTTCCTAATCAGCCTCCATCTTCCTCCAGGCTCACCACAGTTAAATCTTTCACACTGCTCCCGAAAACTTGAGAAATTGAGCTGTGGACAGGGAAAAACGAGTGGGGGAGGAAATGTTTCCCCTGAACCAGACGAACTCTTTGTTCCAAAGCTGTCACGTCAGTTCAAGAGGCTCCCTATATGTTTTCTGAAGAGCCTTTGCAGTGACAAGATAAGATGCCACCACTGTGAAATAATCTCTGGGAAAAGAGCCATTCCTCTGCCCCCACTGAGGCTGCACGGCTCGAGGGGGGCACGGCCCAAATGCCAAATTAACCCTTCAGCTCAAGACAACCTGCATGGGGAGCATCTTCCCCCCATGAGAACACTTCCAAACACCTCCCATTAACATCACGGGATGGAATATTCATCAGTCCAGTTTAACAGCTGCACCTCAGCACCTCAGGCTTTTTGCACCACAAGGTTTTGGTTGCAGACAGAGGTGGCTGACGGTGGTTTTCAGTATCAAAAAAAAGATAAGCCCAAACCCCAATCTTTTTGCGAAACCGTTCTCAGTCTCGTGACTCTGCCTTCCTGTCTGCAGCACAGCGAACTGACCTCTTCCCCTCAGCACCCAGAGCTTCTCTGTGACAGCCCCAAAGGCAGAACTCGCTGATGGGAGAAGAGCTGATGACACCCGGGGCCCCAGGACACGGGGACACAGTGACACCACACTCAGAGCTCGTCACACACACGAGCACAGGCCATGGGAACCAAAAACCCAGTGGGAAAGGGCAGAGGATCAAAGAGAGCGAGCCCAGGTGTGACCCCTCACAGGGAAGAGCTCTCTTGGTGCAGATCCTGCACTTGGAGCGAGGTTCTGTTACACCACAAGTTGGGAATGAAGCGATTCTCAGCCTTGCTGAGTGAACCTCCATGGCTTGGCAGGGCAAGCGATTTGTTTAGACGATTAGAGAGAGTGTGCCAGACCCCAGAGCCGTGAAAACCCTCCTTAAGTCATGCAAATTTCCCCAGCACTAAAATCCTGCCCCAGCTCGAAGAGCCAACAGCTTCTTAGGATCCCTGAGAACCAGAGGTCACGGAAAGCTGTTGCTGCCAAGCCCAGCGTGGCACCACTGCCAGCCCAGGCGAGCTGCTCAGTGAGCCAGGCTCTGAAAAACCCACCTGAGAATGACCTGGCAGCTCAGAAATCCCTCCTGGCCTTCGGGGAGATGCTGCCACAGCCTCACAGGGAGGTCACGCTTGTGCTGCAGCATCATCCTGGCAGCAGATGCTGGAAGGAGATCACAGAACCATGGATGGTTTGGGTGGAAAGGGACCTTAAAAGCCATCCAGTGCCACCCCTGCCATGGCAGGGACACCTCCCACTGTCCCAGGGTGCTCCAAGCCCTGTCCAGCCTGGCCTTGGGCACTGCCAGGGATCCAGGGGCAGCCACAGCTGCTCTGGGCACCTGTGCCAGGGCCTGCCCACCCACCCAGGGAAGATTTTCTTCCCAATATCCCATCTATCGCTGCCCTCTGGCAGGGGGAAGCCATTCCCCCATGTCCTGGTACTGCATCATTTGGGACCAGCCTTTCCCAAAGGTGATGACACTCACCCAGCTCTGGGTGGATGCACCTTCCCATGACTCCATCCAGGGCAGAACCAGCCACCTTTAAATTGCTGCCTGTAATTATTGCTGAGCTCCTGCAGCATGAGAGGGAACAGCTGGAAGGACTGGCTCCATGTGTAAGCGCTGGTGACCAGGAGAAAGCAGCTGCTGACAGGGAGTTCTGAGCTCCTTGGGCACGACAAACACTGAGGTCACTCACCAGAGCTGCTCTTGGCTCTTTCTGTCCCTCCCAAGAGCTGAGCTGAGGGTTATTAATCTGCAGTTCTGTGCTGAAACCTTTGCAAGGGCATTCCATCACCTTGGGGGTCTTTTCCAACCAAAATGGTTCTGTGATTTTTCACATCCTGTATCACCTCTGATCCCTCTGGAAGTGTGACCCACGTGTGCTGCTGCAGGGGTGAGAGGGGAGCTCAGCCCCTGGGGAAGACCTGGGGATGCAGGAGCAGGACTGAAGGCTCAGGACTGCAGGAATTACCTGGGAATGTTGGGATCCCATGGAGTGAGGCTGCAGCCATCACTCAGCAGCCTGCAAGTATGGCTACAACTTGAAAAGCTGCCTTTTTTTTTTTTTTAAATATGATATTTAAATTGAAACCAAGTCCTGATTTTAACTTTTCCCAGGGAAAAGCTCCCCACCCTGGGTCAATCACTGCAATCACTCATTTTTTCACTCTGCTGTCTGCAGGTCCTTCTGTCTCACCCAGCAGGAGCTACATTAACTCACCCCATAAACACCACGTCCTGTGACACCAAATCCACCCAACTCCAACAGGTACTCGATGCTCTTGTGCCAAGAGTCACACATCCAAACTCTTCCCATTATTGGGATTCAGCGTTTGAAAGCTGAGGTGTGAAGTGAGGGCAAGGAGAGGCTCTCCCTGTGGATTTTATGGTTGCACTTGATGATTTCGAAGGAGTTTTGCAAGCTGAATGACTCTCTGATTTTGCCCCACTCCGTGATTTTGCCCTACTCTGTGATTTTGCCCCACTCTGTGATTTTGCCCCACTCTGTGATTTTGCCCTGCTCCGTGATTTTGCCCTGCTCCGTGATTTTGCCCTGCTCCGTGATTTTGCCCTGCTCCGTGATTTTGCCCTGCTCCGTGATTTTGCCCCACTCCGTGATTTTGCCCTACTCCGTGGGTAACCACTGGCTCATTATCCCATTTTCCCTCCCAAAGACAAACGGTACAACTCCAGATCTGCTCCAGAGATAACTCCCACTGGAGATAAAGAAGCGAGAGGTAACAGGAGCTGATTCCCAGCCCCACATGGAACTCCAGCCAGCAGCACTGAGTTCCGGGATTCCCACCCTGCTCTCCCTGCAGCAGGAGCCCCCAAATGCAGCAGTTGGAGCAGCTGTTAACAACGGGGTCAGGCAGCACATTTGCGAGGGGTATTGAATTTCAAAGGCATCCTGGCTGGAATTGGGCTGGGCAGCAGGAGAGGCCAGGCTCCTGCTCCCATCTGCAATCCCCACCAGCTGCTGCCCTGTGGGATGGGAGAGGTGAGGCAGTGAAACGAATGATCGGAGGAAAGAAAAGTCACCTTACTGGGAACTTACTGGTATGTTACTGGTGAACTCAGCCTCTCTACCCCAGAGACAGGTATGAGAGCCCCCAGCCCCCAGTCAACCATTCCCCAGAAGGCAGGAGGAGAAAACTCAATTTGTTCAAAGCCACGGAGCCCCTCTTTCCACGCACTATCGATTTCAAAGCAGACAGCTGCTGTTTGGCAATGGGAGGCTCCCGAAGCAGGCAGGATTTCCCTGTGGAATTACTCTGGTGCCTGTCTCAAATTCCCAGCCTGGGACAGGAGAGCCTTGGAGCTGTCACAGAGCACTGGGCTCTGCATGGACCTCAGGCTTCCCTTCAGCTCCCACTGCCATTGAACAGGACCTCAGAGCGCAGCAGGGATGCCGTGAGCTCGTGGTGGCCTGAAAGATCCCTGTGCTCTCCTACTCCAGCCAGAATCATCCCCATCACTCTCTCCTGGTCTGCTGGAAAATCCCCAACGTTTCCTGTGACCAGGCTGGGTCTGAGAGGAGAGCTGGAGTCTCCCACGCTGCAGAACTCTACCTGGGGGCAGCTGGAGAAGCTGCAGAGCTGCTCCTGTCCACTGCAGCAGCACCTCTGTGTCCTCTTTCCCCCAGGAAAGCACAGCCCCACCCGGCCCTGCCGTGGGCTCACACGGCTGCAGCCCCTGGGGGCAGCTGGACCCAGAACGGCACAGCCTGGGTGTGTTTCTGTACAGGAGGAGCATTGTAAGATCATGGAATGGTCTGGGTGGGAAGGGACCTCAAAGCCCACCCAGTGCCACCCCTGCCATGGCAGGGACACCTCCCACTGTCCCAGGCTGCTCCAAGCCCTGTCCAGCCTGGCCTTGGGCACTGCCAGGGATCCAGGGGCAGCCACAGCTGCTCTGGGCACCTGTGCCAGGGCCTGCCCACCCTCACAGGGAGGAATTCCTTCCCAGTATCCCATCTGGCCCTGCTTGCTTTCAGTTTGGAGCCATTCCCTCGTCCCATCACTACAGACATCATCACTGCACCACAGATGTGAGCTGTTCACATCTGCTGCAGCTTCTCACTGCATCTCCCTCTACCTGTTTGCTCTCCCCAGGTTTATTCGATGAGGAAAAGCCAGAAGGCAAATGCTGCGCTGCAGTTTGGGCATGAACAGAATGACAGCTTTGAAAAGGGTTTTCCAAAAATGCTGCTTTAACGTCTGAATGCAGCTCCTGAAGGAAATTGTTGCCTGTGAGGTTCCACTTCCCAGCCTTTAAGGACAAGGGGATGTTGATCCTGATCCAGATGAACTGAAGGTTTTCCTAGAGGCTTCCAGGCGCAGCACCACTAGACACCAAGAGCCTACCAGCTCCACAAATGCTGGAATCAGGATGGAGAGAAAAGCTCCAGGAACACCCCACTGCACTGGGACAGGGGCACGGTCAGCTGAAAGGGCAGCACCTCCCACAGCCCACTCCTGGGACACCACAAACAGCAGGGACTGGGAAATGGAAACGCTTGGTGGATTCACTGCTGAGCCAGGGATGTGCCAGGGCTCATTCCCAATGCCCTGAGCCTCTCCTGAACCGAGGGCAGCAGGAAGAGCAGGGCAGGGAATGGCTGTGGTGGAATGTCCCCCCTTGCCAGGGGGACAGCCCTGCTTTCAGACCCCAGGGCAGAGCCTTTGGCTCCAGGGGCACCGGAGGAGAAGGGATGTGCTGCAGGAGGATTGTGGCACCTCCTGCCCGTGGGGCTGCTCCTGCCCCTGCTGCACACCTTCATCTCCTCACCTGCAGAGCCAGAGCACAGGAAAGGCAAGGGAAGAGCTGTGTGCTGCTGCCTGGTTGCACAAGGACACGGAGAGAAGGGAGAAGAGGCTGCTGTGCTATTTTGAGCTGCCTCCTCCTCAATTCCTAGGGGTGGAATTTTACCTCTGGAGTGTTGATTGCTTTGTAGAAAGGATTTAAAGACTACTTACACAAAAATGATAATTAAAACCTAAATTAAACCTAGGCCTAGTCAATACTTTCCATTTCTATTGTTCTCAAAATCCAAAATAACATTTCCAATTTGCCATAGAGATTTACTGGCCTTTTTCTACCATTTCACTAAAACAAACTCAAAATGCTGGGTTTGAAAATGATAAGTCTGTAGAAAGCCCCACTGGCAATAAGCTTCCAGCACGATTCCTTAACTTTGCAGCATCCAAAGTGACTTCAAATTAAAAGAATTTTGAAGCACTGTCATTACTTTGATTACTAAATCAACAACTTGATTTAGTAAAATCACTGGCAGCTCACAAAGTATTAACAAGAACAATTAACAAGTGTTGGCAGTTATATTTAGTGGAGCCACATTTTGGAGCTATATTTTACAAACTGAACTCAGCCTAGAATCAATATAGCTGAAATCCTACCTCCTCTCATTCTTTTAACAATTCTGGTTTTACTTTGGGAAACCAGAAAATGCTCAGAATAAGGAGAATATAATTTAAAGTAGAGACCAAACCAATGGCTGGACTCAATCTTGGAGGTCTTTCCCACCCTCTGTCATTCCGTGAAAGTTTAATGATCATTATCTGGGACAAAATACTTCTGGTAAATCCAAAGTCCAGAAAAATCATCTCCCAAACAATCTACTCCAGCCCCTAAGCCCCTGTGCCAGTAGACAAGAGAAATTCAATCAGTAAGTGGATATTTAGAGCTGAAAACTGGGGGCATCTGCCCCAGCGAGGATTGGCAGGTTGGGGGTGGAAAGGGCCCTGCCACAGCTCAGCCCAAGCTCTGCTTAATTGTGATGAGTGTTGGGTTTGGGTAACGCCAGGCAGCGCAGACTGTGCCTCCTTATATAATCCAAAGTGCAAACAGATTTTGTGAATAAGCACTTTCAAGTCCTAAGTGGGCTTCTTGTTAATAAAATGTCAATAATGAGTTGCTGTAGCAACCGGGATTGATCCCCTGACTACAGAGGGGGGAGCAGAGCCTGTCAGCTTTTCCTGTGCACCATTTCTGCCCATCTGCTCCAGAAAGCCCACGGAACTGAGGGAGGGATTGGCTGTGGATCTGGGATGGCTTCACCCAAATCCTGCTGGGGACTCTGGGAGAGGATGGCGCAGTCAGGGACACACCCCATGGGTCAGGAAAATTAACTGCTCCCCTCCTTTCCTCCTGAATTGCTGAAAACTTCTCGGGCACTGGGCAGCTGCAGGAGGCCTGGCAGCACAGGACGGTGCTGCTGGTGCTGCTGCTGGCTCAGCTGTGCCCCCAGCCTGGGGCAGTGAACAGAAGGGACAGAGAGGAGCCAATGAACCCTCCCCAGGTGAGCTCACCGTGGGCAGCTCAGAGGGACAGCTCACGTTTGGCTCTGCTGCCTTCAGCCGGAGCTGCCTGCCCCAAGCGCCAAACCAGGACCGGCTCTGGGCAGGGATAAAGCAGCTCTGGCCGTGGTTTAACAGAGCCTGGCTTAGCTCACGGAGCTCCTCACCGAGTGGGGATGAAAACAGGCCTGGAGCCAAGCCCTGGTGCTGCTCAGACCCATCTGTGCCCCAGGCTGGTGTAGCAAACACTCACAAATGGGGGAGTGAAAAAAGAGGGAACGTGACTGGTGGGCAGCGCGAGGATGGAGCAGTGGGCAGCAAACTGCTGGGAGTGGGGTGGGAAGGGGAGGAGGGACAGGGGACACCTGGGGGGGCTCCCACCCCACACTTTCCATCCCACCCCACATTCTGCCCCTCTGCAGTCCTGATGGGCGCTGGGCACTGGCAGGAGCAATTCACCCTCTGCTCAGCTCCTCTGAACCACTCAGATGGCACCCGGAAAGAAATAAAGGACAATTTTATCCCTTTTCTCCAAACTGAAGCTCCATCAACCTCCTGCTCCCCACCTCCTCTCCTGCAGCCACAGCTCCTCCCATGGTGCTGTTTTAAACACAAACCAGAGGGGTTCAGCATCTCCTGCCCCTTGGTCCCTGTTCCACAGCCTGGCACCTCCTGGAAACTCAAAGATCTTCCCTTTGTCACTGTCCCTCAACACTTCAGGCAGATCTTAATGGAATGAACTGCTGGAGTTCGGCCCCAAGGCTCAGCAGGAGACACCCCTGGGGCTGTCTGGCACTCCCTGGCACTCCCTGGCATTCCCTGACATTCCCAGGCCCTTCTCCACCTCAACATCAGCAGTACACATGTGGGTCACATGGGATATGGGATGGTTTGAGGTTGGAAGACTGAGAAGTGAACAAAAATGTCTCGATTTAGTGTGAAAGTTTCTCCCGTGGCCCTGAAGAAATGGTGCCAAATATTGCACAAACGAGGAGGATGTTTTTGTGTGTTCACAGATAACAATCAACTGAAAGGAACCCGCAATAACCTGAGAGATTGACCTGATTAAGTGCTAACATAGCTTGATTTTCTGCATTTTAAATCACTTTTGTAGCTCTTCTGTGACAGCATTTCCATCACATCATTTTCTACATCCCTTCACAGAGAGCAGGAGTCAGTCCTATTCTCTAGGAAATGTTACTGGGAGCAAACACTCTGAAATCCTCCCCCTCTCACAAATACACAGAATTTCTTTGGTCACGTTTTGTGAATCCCGCAGTGGCAGAGGCACAGCGCTGTGGCGGTGAATTGCTGGTTTGAGAGATCCCAGCTCCCAGTGACCTGCCACCATTTTTCTCTTTGAGGATTATCAAGAGCTTCCCAAACCACACATCTTCCCAGAATGATCTTTCTCTGAAGGCATCTCCCTGGATAATGTGTTTAAGTTCTTCCAGCTCTGCTGGCAGCACCTCCCTGGTTTTATCCTTGCAAACAGCACATGTCTCAAGGAGCTGTTCTACTTCACATCCTCCTGTGATCCTGGAGAGCACTTCAGGGCTGCCTCCAGACAGCCCCGAGAGGTTCCCTCTCCACTTCACAAGGCCTGACTCAGGCAGGTTTAGAATTTCCACAGAAATCAGCCTGAGAATGAGTCAGGAGCTGGTTCTGAAGGCACTGAGGGAGCAAAAGCTTTAGCAGAGGCTGTGCACTGAGGCCAGGGAAGGGCTTTGCTTGAAAGAAGGGAAGGTTTTGATTCCCAGTCCATGGCCTGGGTTCTGCACTCCCTGAATCCTCTCAGCACACGGAACCTGAACCACCTGAGGGACACCAGTGACCAGAGCCAGCGGCTGCAGGGGACAATTGGCACCAGGGGAAGGACCTCAGCACCATCCCCTGCCTCAGCTGGGGTCTCAGCACAGCCTGGGAGCAGATTTTCCCTATGGATGTCACCTGGGAACACTTCCAGCAGCTCCTCCAGCCCTGGGAGATCCCTGGCAGAGAGATTCAGCTGCTTCCTCCTGCTGCCTCTGCAGCCATCGCCACACTCTCTCCTGAATTTTATAGAGAAGAAAGTCGATAAAAAAGAAGTCAGAAACTCCAGAGAAAAGATTTTGGCTGAAAACTAAAACTGTGAAAGCTCAGTTCCGAAGGAGCCCAGTTGGAATCCTGGAGGCAATGGAGTCTGGAGAGGTTTTTCCAACATACAGCAAACACTTCTCCAAGCCCAGATGTTTCCCGAGCCTCCCCAACACATCTATTTCCAGGGCTGGGATGCTGAAGCGATAGCTCCAGGTGGGAACGCCGGCACTCTGATATCACAGTGTTATCATTTGTTTGAAAGGAGCTGCAGGACAGGAACAAAAAGCTCCCATCAGTTGGGATTTTTTACTCCTTCCACTCCTAATTTACTGGGAAGTTTCTGTACCACTGATTGCACCACCAGGGACAGCTCACCAAGCTCTCGGTCCAGCCTGGGAGGATTTTGTGTATTTTATGTATTTTCTATATTTTATGCATACGTATTTTAATTTCCATCATCCCAAAGATACCACTTAGTTACCTGAGAAATTGGAATTTATGAAGACACTGGAGAGAAGGAACCACTTCCCGGACATGTCTTTCCTAATGCTGAGGGATTATAAAGTGGGATCTATTATCCTATCTTTTTGTTTGATGCCGATAATTAATATTTATCATAATAACTGCAGAGAACCTCTCTGCCACGTTATGCTTCAGCTCAAACAATTCCAATTGCTCAATTCAGCTCAAACTTCCAATTCCATGTGCTGAGGTTGTTCCAGCAGCAGCTCCCTGTGGGATCCCTGAGGATATCACTGACCATCCACACTGGATTTTGGAAAGGGAAACATCCGACCTTGATGCCAACCCTGCCAGTCCAAGCTGGGGTGTTGTGTACCCTGCAAACAGCCTGCGTTTGTTTCCAGCAGAAGTTAAAAAATGAGGACATGAAACAAATCTCAGCCTTTTCGGAGCTGCCCGAGCACTGCCAGCTCCGAGCACTGCGTGTCCCCAACTCCCCCACGCAGGATCTGGGCAAGGAGGGAGTGTGGGCACACTTTGGGAGCGCCTTTAGGAAGCTCAGGATCCTGTTCTGAGCAGCTGAGCTCCCGTTTGCATCAACAATGGACACTGGAAGGGTCCAGAGCCAGCCTGGGACAGTGGGAGGTGCCATGGCAGAGGTGGCACTGGATGGGCTTTAAGGTCCTTTCCAACCCAAACTGTTCTATGATTCTGTGACATTCAATCATTTTTACACATTCATGTGAGTTGTTGCTAAACAAATGCCTAAATACCCAAGAAAAAATAATTTATTATGTTTTTTTAAGCCCTACCCCACTGGCAGGCAACCAAACAACTTTGGCTGCAGGTCTCTCCCAATCTCTGTTTTGGGGGTTTCTCAAAGGGTCACTTTGCTCTGGAACACGAAGGGGCTCCTGGTGCTCCTCACCCCCAGGGAGCCTCCACAGCCCAACCATTCCAGGCGTTCCCTTGGGAAGTCCTGGCAGTGCTGCTGTGCCAGGGGCTGGGGGCACAGGGACAAACCCCAGAGCTGTGCAGGAGGAATGCTCCAAAGCTGGAGCACACAGGCACAGCCCTACCAAAATCCTTCCCAAAAACAAATCCCAAGTTGGGCCCAGCTGCAGAGGGATCACAGCGATGGGGGGAACAAGCACTGCCCGAAGAGGAGAAAACCACAAAAAAGAGAACTTGGCTCAACTTTAAGGAACACAGGACACTTTGCTGGGGAAGGACCTTCCACCAAGAGCCACCCCCTGGGCCTGGCCAGTCCCAAAGGCCACCGTGGCCATGTCTGAGGCAGCCCAGCCCGACCAGCCCTGCCTGTCCCGTGTCTCCCCACAGGACGTGCCCAGACCTGTGGCTCCGAGTGTTCCAGGCAGGAATTACGATGCGTCCCAGGTGCATCCCTTCCCCTCCACCAAACACTGCCTGCTTTCATCTCAGAGCTCGGGTCCAAGCAAACACGCCGAGGTAATTGCAGGGACACAGAAAATCACCCAGGAAAAACCAGTGCTTGGCTGGGGCTGAGGCAGAGGTGGAGCTGTCATCAGACATGAAAATCATGCAGAGAGAGCTGGGGGCATGAACAGGAGGGAAACCAGGACAATAAAAACGTAATGTGGAGTGTATAAACGCAGATTTTAGTCTCCCAGAATCTCAGAATACCCTGACCTGGGAGAGCCCAGCTCCTGGCCCTGCAGACACCCCAACAATTCCACCCTGAGAGCACTGTCCAAATGCTCCTGGAGCTCCCTGGAGCTGTGAGCATTCCCTGAGCAGTCAGATCTGTTTGTGTGAGCAGCAATTCCCTCCTGCTCCATGGCTGCTGAGCACAGACAGAGCTCACACTGAACTCCTGAGCGAGACCTTCAGCAGGGCTGGGCCCTGGGAGAGGGCAGGGAATGCTCAGTGTCCCATCCAAGGCCAGCACATGAAGCAGCAGCAACACAGGGAGGGAAATGTTCCCACCCTGAAGCTCAGAATGCAAGTGAGGAAGAGAAATATTCCTACAGTGCAACCTGCTGTGAGGTCTGGGCCATGGCAGGGCTGGCAGGGGACAGCGGGACCTGGAGCTGGCACCTCCAAACAGGCAGGAAGGGGAAATTTGAGAATTAAATTCTCTTTAGTCTTAGGCCTGAGACTGAATTCTGAAGTGAAATAAGTCAATTAAATAGAGTTCAAAGTATTTATCCTGTCTTAGCCTAAATCAGTTTTAATAACAGCTTTGTGTGCCAAGGGTTTAATGGCTTCAGCAAAAATATCTCCAATGTACCAGATGAAATAACTCCGTGTAGGAGCCCTACAAACTCCAACCCACCTTCTAATAATAAACTGTTTCAGGCTTTCATTTTCTAAATTGTTCTGTGTCCTCTGGAGAGGTTCCCTTGAACCTGCCGCATAATGAGAGATTGCAATAAATCTTGTCAAACCAGACAAACACCACGAAATTTTAATTTTACTTTTAAATTGCAGCTGAGTGCTCCAGTGGATGTTATTTTTTGGGAACTGCCACATAACTAAGGCGGAGGAGTTTGCTTATTTTTAACAAGAGAGTGTTATTGTCTCCATGTGTTAAAATATTTAGTTGTCTATAAAAAATTCAACCTTTATAGATGCAGAGATGGATTTGTTTCCCCTACTGTAGCTGTGGCCATTAAGGGAGAGAAAATACAGGAGATAAGGGGGGAAAATATAATAATTGGAAAGGATGCTTTACCTCCATGGTAAGAGGGGCTTCTTTTTTCAATCTGGAAAATTTTCTGCACCAAAAATCAGATTTTCAGCATGGAAAATCCCTCCATGCCTCTCCCACCACGGTGCTGCACAGCCTGAGCCATGGCTAAAGCTTGGCTGGGGTCTGAGAAGCGAAATTACATTTGTTGTTAAATCATACACCATGAAAAAACCCCAAATTGTTGCGACTGGTGAAAAATGGGCTTTTGGGGGCTGTTCCCCCATTTCTGCCGAGGGGAGTTTGCGGAGCACTGAGCAATGTGCACACTTAGGGTTTCTCTCCAGACATTGTCCTGAACACACGGAGCTAAAAGTGAGGGACAAGGCCCTCCCTTGGAGCCTGTGAGGACACAGGAGGGCACCTTCCTCGTCTTCCTGCTCATCCCTGCTGCAGGAATCCATTATTGCAATCCATATTGCAATCCAGGAATCCTTATTGCATTGCTTCCCATGCAGTGAGGGGTTGCAGTGATGCCCCAGCCCCTGGACCACCAACCATTTGCTTTTTATCGTTGTTATTATTGTTAGAGTTGAGGATTTGGAGATGAACTCATTCAATCACCGAGGCCGTGCGACGGCGACTGCCTGGGATGCTGCTGCTGTTGCCATGGTGACTGTCCCCGCTCTGGGGACCCCAAAATCCCCATCACCCCCTCCCTGCACCCCTGTCACCGTGTGCTGCACAAAGATCCCATTTCCCTCCTCTTTGCCACAGGAGAAGCACATCTGTACCCCAGGCAGCCCCACTGTCCCTCCTGTCCCCATTTCCATCCCGCCCTCCCTGGCTCTGCTCCAGCTGTTTCCTAGAAAGGCTGAAACAAAAGCTGCTCTGGCTGTCACAGGAGATCCTCGCAGGGCATTACCCTCGGCCAAAGGGACAGGATCACCCCCAAGGCCACCAGCAGCCATCTGACCCACTGGGCTACCTGCAGAAAAACATTCCCAGTTTTAACTGGCATGGCCTCACCTCCTGTGTCTGCAGAGTTAGGAAAGCTGAATCAAATATTCCACAATACTGAGTTTTTTAAAAAAGGAAACCCAACCAAGCACAACTTGAATTTGTGTTTACACTGAAAGGACCCTGAATTGACAGTCACCTAAATCATGCTGAGCTCCCCTGGACTGCGGTGGGATGCTGTGGCCAGTCCAACACATCCCTGTGGGCAGGGGAAGGGACAAATGCTGGAATGGTTACTGGAGAGGAGATGGAGTTGGGTAGGACAGGCAGGGACAGGCAGACATGGACAGACAGGAGAGGCAGGGACAGGCAGAACAGGCAGGGACAGAGCTGGACATGCTGCAGGCAGGGACAGGCAGGGACAGGCAGGACAGGTAGGACAGTCAGGGACACTGCAGGCAGGGACAGGCAGGGACAGGCAGGACAGGCAGGGACACTGCAGGCAGGGACAGGCAGGGACAG
>VZRL01000804.1:0-125702 GCA_013397895.1 Origma solitaria | reverse complement strand
ACACTGCAGGCAGGGACAGGCAGGGACAGTCAGGAGAGGTAGGACAGGCAGGGACACTGCAGGCAGGGACAGTCATGTACAGGCAGGGACAGTCATGGACAGACAGGGACAGTCAGGGACACTGCAGGCAGGACAGGCAGGGACAGTCAGGGACACTGCAGACAGGACAGGTAGGGCCCAAGCCAGGCTGCAGCAGTCCACCCAGCCCTGCCCAGCCCAGCTCCCATCTCCGAGCTGAGGGAGAGACAATTCAATACAAAATCTGAAGAGCAAATCCCATCTGCAGGGGCTGATCCCCAGCCCTCACACAGCCCAGTGGAGCCAGCCCCGTGCCAGGCTGCAGCTCCAGAGACTGCCAGGATTATCCCAGAGCTCAAGGGCATGCTGGCATCTCGCTGAG
Source organism: Origma solitaria (assembly GCA_013397895.1). Classification (NCBI taxonomy): domain Eukaryota; kingdom Metazoa; phylum Chordata; class Aves; order Passeriformes; family Acanthizidae; genus Origma; species Origma solitaria. The sequence continues at coordinate 125,302 of VZRL01000804.1, read as the reverse complement.
TGGATCCGAGGAGCTGCTGACAGAACCATCTCCGGTGCCGGGCTCTGTGAAGTCACCATATGAGGAGGAAGCGAAACATTTGCATGAGCTAAAAATGTTCTTCTTTCCTGCGCGAGGCTGTGGAGCTGCAGCACGCCCCCTCCGCCACCTTCCTCACCACGGAAACGTCCTCTCCTGCCTGGATCGTTCCTATCTGTGCTCCCAATCCCCAGGCCTGAGTCACGGCAGAACAGAACAGCCTTTCTCTTCAAAAATGTATTTCCCCAACACAAGCACTTACAGGATGTGCCTGACTCCACAAGCTCCCTGAATATTTTTCATGATGCTGAAAGGAATCATTAAATCCGGAGTTAGGATTAGGATGCCCTCATTCCTAATTCTCACTGTCAGGCAGGCCTTGACCTCCAGTTCCTGCTCTCTCAAGCTCAGCTGACAACACTCAGCAAAGCCCAGCAGGCTGTGGCTGCTGTCAGCAGGTGAAATGAAAACAACCCCCAGGATTCGTCAGAGGTTGCTCTTCAGGAGGGAATTTTAGGATGTGACAGGGCCCAGGGTCACTGTGCTGTTCTCAGGGTGGTGACAGCCCTTCCCCAGCCCGAGGCAGGAGCTGGCAGCAGCCTGGCTCTCTCTGCACTCTGAATTTTGGCACTCCCTGGCTGAACAGCCCCTTCCAGCACAGCCCTGCTCCAGCCTGCTGGGAATGCTGCAGGAATGTCTGCTGGAGGATGCTGCTGCTGGCCTGAGCTCCCCGAGGGATCTGTGCCTCCCTCCCAGCTCCTGATGGAGGACCCTCCTCAAATGAATATTTAAACTCCTGGAAAGCCCAGGATTGATTCCCAAGTCAGGTCTGTAGTGCTGTGATTGCTATTCCAGCAACAGATGGAGGGAGCATCCCTTTCTGCTGCGAGGGCCTGTGCCAGCAGCCACACGATGCAGCAGCAGCCACCCAGGGAAGCTCCTTTTCCACCCTGGTGCTGCTCCCCTGATCCTGCTCTTGAGTGAGCCCAGCCCTGGATCTCCCTCTGTGAGGAATCCAAGCCTCAGTCTCAGTCACTGCAAGCTGATGGAGCTGTCCTTTCCCGAGCTGCTGCTCCTCCTCCAGGCTGGGCTGCTGCCTTTCCCCAGCCTGCTGAAGTACCTGAGGACTTTAGGATATTACAGTCTGCCTCCACATCCATTTTATTTCCCCAGACTAAAGGTTTTCCGCTAATTTGTGCTCTCCTCCCTCCTGTACCTCCTCACTCTCATCCTGTTTCAGCCTCATCTGAAGACCACGATGCACAAAAGCAAAGGACTGAAGGCAGCGTGAGAGGTGGTTTGTGTTTAATGCTGCTGGATTTAATTGCCTACGTGGCAGGGATCAAAGAGGGCTGCAGTGGGAAATCAGGAGGCAGCGTGCAAGCGTCAGTGTAATTTGATGGCTGACTTTCTGCTCATTAACCCAATTCCTTTGAACTCAGGCAGGAGATGCAGTAACACATCACTGGCAACCAACCTGCCAGGGATGCCAAAAGGGATGAATCCCGGCTGAGCTGATGATGTTGGAATTTCCCAGCCGACATGGAGGGAAATTTCAGGAGTGCTGATCCCGTGTCAGTCTGCCCAAGAGGCTGCTGACATGGGGAACCTCACACCATCCCTGCGTTCCAGGCACTCTCCTTTGCATCCCCTCCTCTTTCCCTGGAAAAGAGCCTGTGAATTTGATAATTAGAGTTATTGGTATTCTGGAGGGCCTGGAAGGACAGGGCAAGGGGGAATGGCTTCAAACTGCCGGAGGGCAGGGCCACATGGGATATTGGGAAGGAATTACTGGCTGGGAGGGTGGGGAGGCCCTGGCACAGGTGCCCACAGAAGCTGTGGCTGTCCCTGGATCCCTGGCAGTGTCCAAGGCCAGGTTGGACACTGGGGCTTGGAGCAGCCTGGGACAGTGGAAGTGTCCCTGCCCATGGTGGGACTGGACAGTCTTTAAGCCCCCTTCCCCCCGAAAACATTCCATGATTCTGTAATACAGGATGAGATCAACAGTTTATCATTTAAAAGTGATTTCTGAATGATTTCAGAACTGGCCCCACTGCTCTCTGAACCTCAGAGTGAGCACTGCAGGCCCAGCCAGGCACAAGGCACCAGAGCTGTGCAGGAACCTCCTCCCTGTCCCATTGTCCTCTGTCCCTCTGGTCTGAGCAGTGGAACACAGACAAAGAGGAACCCACAGAACTGTCCTGAATCGTGGGAAGAGAAATGGGATCAGACATTCATCTTCAAGTCCAAGATCTTTTAATCATAGAATCCCAGACTGGTTTTTGTTGGAACAGACCTTAAAGCCCACCCAGTGCCACCCCTGCCATGGGCAGGGACACCTTCCACTATGCCAGGCTGCTCCAAGCCCTGTCCAGCCTGGCCTTGGGCACTTGCAGATGGGCAATTGTCACTTGGCATGGCCTGCCCTGCAGCTGCAGCATGAGAGCTGCCCTGGCTCACCCCACACCATCAATGGCCAGTCTGGGATGCCAGTGGGAAGGGGGCACTGGGGACATGTGGCTGGGTAAAGCCATTTTCCTCTCAACCACTCTGCAGAAAAAACCCTCTTTATTTCCCTGTTTGACATTCATGACTTGGCTGAAGAGCAGAACACCATCACCTGCACAGCCCTGAGCCCTGGCAGTGCCCACAGGCAGCAGGGCCACGCCTGGGGCTGCAGCTGGCACAGCACAGCGAACGGGGCTCAGCAGCACCGAGAGTGCCTCAGCCCTGCAGAAAGGGCACTCACACCTCAGGGATCTCATCTGCTCATCCTCACCTTCATTTCATCACCTGCCACCCCTTCCTTGCCTCGTCAGCTTTGGTCAAAAATGGACACAGCCCCTGCTGAAACATTCCCTGTGCTTCGCTCGCGGGGATCGCCAGGCGTGACCTGGGACTCGATGCCTATTGAGGATATTCCAGCTGGGCAAGGACCTTGAGACAGCAGCTCTGAGTCTGCTGCAAACAAAACAAGGATGACAGGGCTTGGGATGAAACAAGAACCCAGCCCATGAGGGCTCTCTCAGAGGAGCCAGGGCGAGGCTGTCACCCCCCAGAGCTCCAGCAAGGCCCTTCCCTCACTGCCCTCACACTGAAACCCACCCCTCTCACCTGGCTAGACACAGAGAACTCCGGGTTAATGGAAGCTGGAACCAGCAAAGCCCGTGGGAGCAGCAGTTCAGGAGGGCTCAGACTAAAGGCAAACTTTCCCAGGCAGAGCTGACAGTGAGGGCTGGGAAGAGGCACAAAGGGACCGAAGCTGTGCTGAGAAAAGACTTTTATCCACACACAGCTGCACTGGCAGAGCTTTCTGGAGAAGGGGAGTGGGATTTGGGGTTCAACACTTGTCCCCAGAGATAAAGGGCTCGAAGAGACAGGTGAGAGATGGATCTTGGGCGAGGTGGATATTGTCCCCTCCACCCCACAGAACTTCAAGCCTCCATCTCCCCTGACATTTACACCTGCTAAGTCACTCAGAACCCCAGCCTGGAGGCCCAGTCCCTGTCAGATCTCTGCTCTGAGAAAAGGAGATTAGCTGTGTGACAGGATCTTCAAAGGACAGAGAAAACTGCAGTAACCCGAGGCCTAATGGGCAGGAATTCATTTGAACCCCCAGGAATTCACCCTGAGGCTGCCCCAAAACTCAAGGGCAGCTTGAGGCTGGTGAAGGCTCCAAGTGGGAGCAGGACTCTGCAGGAGATTCACAGCCTGGGACAGGAGGTGACCTTTTGTAAGCGCAGAGGAAAGTCAAGAACCTTCCCCCGGAAAGTTTATGATTAAAAATAAGCTCCTGGTAAAAACCACAGAGCTGTTGCACACTTCACCTCTCCCACCCCAAACCTCCTCTGCCGATGGTCGATATTTGGGAGTGAAAGCAGAAATACAATTCTGTCTTTTGAAAAGAAAGGTGCATTTCAGCCTGGTTCCCTCCTCTCCTCACTCCACCCCCAAATCTCAGACAGGGAGAACATCAATAAATAAACCAAATGCAAAATGCAGTGCTAGGATACCCAAATAAAGCCCTGACTGGGGGCAGGCAGATCAAACCCAGCCCTCCTGTGGCTCTGCCACACGTGAATTTCTCTGCACTGGCCACGGAATGCAAATGCACCAACTCTTCCCTGGGAAGCTCCTGTGGGAGGGCAGCAGGGAGGAGGATTCAGCTGCTCTGCCAAGGGTGGTATTTAGAATAAAAGGACCCCATCCTTAGGAAACCTGGTTTTATCCATCCCCTGCTGCTGGGAGCAATGGATGCTCTGTTGGAGAGCAAAACAAATCCAACCCCAACGTGTCCCATGCCTTTTCCAGGCTCAGACCTGAATCCCTCCTCTCCTTGCTATTCATAACCACCTCTGACCAGGACTGAAGATGTTTTTCTCTGGGTTAATAAGGGTTACTGTTGGAAGTTAATTGATTTCCGAGCTTCCAACGCTCCCGCCGTGAGCAGCCCCTGAGTACCCAGCTTGGGGTCACAGGGCGTCTGTGGGGTCCTGCAATTCCCACGTGTTCCCTGCACATTGTGGCTGTCCCAGAGAGGCTCAGGGAGCTCCCAAGCTGTGACAATGAAGTAAAGCAGGGGCTAGGCCAGAGGACTGCTAAACCTCTCAGGGATTTCCTTCCAATCTGCAGCCAGGTTTGCCCTGAGCTGAACGTGGTTGAATTCTTTAACCAAACCTGAAGGAAGTTGCCTGAGCAAAGAACAATCTCCTGCAACCACAGCATCCCTTGGAAGCCAAGCTGACAGGCAGACAGCTTTTATCTCTTTGACTAAGTCTTTTAAAAAAGCCAACCACACCAAACCCCAGAACTAGGTCAGTGTTGGCCATCCTGCCCTTTCCCACTCTATTTTTAGCTCCAGCTACAACCACAACACAGCATTGCTATGAGCTACAGGGGATGTGTGATCACAGCTGACATGAGACTTGCATGACCTCACACGAGGAATCCAGAATGCCATGGAGTTTATGGACATGGGGCCAGCAGCACTGACCCCTCTGCGTTCAGTCATTCACTTTGCTGTTTTTCCCCACATAAATATGAACAAAACCCTAACCCTGTATCACAGACCCATGGAAAGGGACCTCAAAGCCCATCCAGTGCCACCCCTGCCATGGGCAGGGACACCTCCCACTGTCCCAGGCTGCTCCAAGCCCTGTCCAACCTGGCCTTGGGCACTGCCTGGGATCCAGGGGCAGCCACAGCTGCTCTGGGCATCTGTGCCAGGGCCTGCCCACCCTCCCAGGGAGGAATTCCTTCCCAATATTCCATCTAGCCCTGCCCTCTGGCAGTGGGAAGCCATTCCCTGTGTCCCTGCAGCCCAGCTGAGCACAGCCAGTGCTGCACCCCTGGCCAGGGCTGGATCAGGAGTATCAATGTCATTCTGAGAAGGAAATTTGCCCCATGGGAGGATGAGGCAGCTCAGGCCTGGCAGTGACACCCAGAGGAGGTGGAACAGTTTTGGGTGGAACCCCAAAGCCATCAATCCCAGCAGGTGTCTCAGATTTCATGAATACAAAAGCCCTCCCAATTTATTCAAAGCAAATAATGTGGCAACAGCCTAGACAGGAAAAACAGTGATGAGCCAGCCTTGCTCAGTTCAGTCTCTCATCAAGGTCTGTCACGCCTGGCACCCCCCTGGCACCACTCCTGTTCCTCCTGGGTGCCCTGTGGCTCCCTCAGCTGGCATTAAACCACGCTGTTTGGCTGCTGGGGCTGCTCACACTGGGAGGGTTGGATTGTTGGCTGTTCTGGAGAAAAGGAGGCACAGGGGAACCTTGTGGCTCTGCACAACTCCTGACAGGAGGGGACAGCCGGGGGGGTCGGGCTGTGCTCGCAGGGAACAGGGACAGGAGGAGAGGGAACGGCCTCAGGCTGGGCCAGGGGAGGCTTAGGTTGGATATTGGGAAAATCTGTTCATGGGAAGGGCTGTCCAGCTGTGGCACAGCTGCCCAGGGCAGTGGTGGAGTCCCCATCCCTGCAGGGATTTAGAAACCCTGTGGATGTGGCACCTGGGCACAGAGGTCAGTGGTGGCCTTGGCAATGCTGGGAACGGTTGGATTGATGATCCCAGAGGGCATTTCCAGCCTTGATGGTTTGATCATTCGGTGATGAGAAGCCTCAGGCTGAAGGCCCCAGCAGAGAGGAGGCCCCAGCACTGAGCTCTCCCAGCAATGGGAGATCCTGTCCCTGTCACTGTCCCTGTCACTGCCAGGTGACACATCCCAACACCTCCTGCTGCAGGGGGGTGTGACACCGTGAGGATGGAGCTGCACCAAGCTCTGAATCCTCCCTGAGTCACTCAGGTGTGAGGGCTGCACCAGCTCAAAGCTCACTCCTCCTGAGCTGTGTTCCCTGCCCTGTTCCAAGCTCACCCTCGTCCTGCTCCTCTCTCTCCTTCAGGATTCTCTTGGCCAATTTGCAGCACACAGCACCAGTGGAGCTGTCAGCGAGGCACAAGAGGACTATTAACATTCAAAAATCTTCATGTAATTTCTTCTTATAAAGCAAATTAATTCCAGCCTGAGCCAAACCCAGCCCTGCCGAGCAGCTGGGCAAACGTCCCTCCCACTGAATGCACAACCCGGGCAAACACAGCAGGGATGAACACTGGGAATTGGCACCCCTGTCCCACCTGCCCCAAAGTGGGACCAGATCGATGGCTGGAGACACCTCCTGCTCACATTGAAGGTGGCTGGTGGGATGCAGGTCCTGAACACGGAGCTGTGGTGGCATTTTGGGGACACCCCTTGTCCAGGCTCCACCTCCAGCCCTTGGCAGATTCCTGACACACCACAAGGGCCTTAAAAATCACCTCCACTGCTTCAGTCTGCTGCAAAGCCCCACTTCACACGAGTCATGTCTGCAGTGGGGATGCTCCTCATGTTCCCTGGCTCTGGAAAACAGGATCTTGTCCTGCCTCACCTCCAGCTGATGCTGAGCAAGGCAAAACACAACATGTGCTGGCCTTTGAGGTGACAAATTTATGAGTAAGTGTTTTAATCACCCATTTTACTCTCTTCTAAAGTTGCTGGGAAGGAAATGTCACCGCCTGGATTTGGATGTGAACACCAAGTCCAAGTGTGCCAATCTCATGGGGCTGAAAAGTTTGCAGCAGCGCAGGGTCACTGGGTTCAGGCACTGAAAGAGCTTTCCTTTCCCCTTTTCCACATTAAAAAAAAGGAAAAGGATCCATTCAGCACATGCTGCTGTATCCTGCATGTGGCTGGAGGCACCACAGAAGTATCTTTTGTACTTCCACAAGAGCATCCAGCACGATGTTCTGAGTGGAGGAACAACTACACTGTGCTTTCCCAAAAAAGAAGTAAACCCAAGAAACCACTCCTTACACCCCTGCCCTGTCCCTCAGCGCCCTTCCCTTTTCCATGCTGGGATAATTCTTGGAGGGCTGAGCAAGCTGTGACTGCCCAAGGGCTGGGGATGCTGATTTCCCCCATGATGGCAGAAGATTTCAGGGCTTGTCTCTTTAATCAAAATGAGCCATTTTCACATAAAAACCCTCACCGAGAACGATCTTTGCTACCTCTCTCCCTCACTGTCAAATCTCAGGATACAGCAGCCACATAAAGCCCCGTTTCCCTGGGAAACCAAGCTAAAAATAGCGGGGCTGGCTGGGGAGCCTGGGCCAGGGGTTTGGAAATCGCACTCAGAGATGGCACTGGGGGTCCATATCCTCCTGCTGACCCCGGGAGCTGAGGAGCCTGGAAATCCCTGGTGTGGTGGAGAATGCCCCTCTGGCCTGGGCAGGAGAGCTCAGCCCCTCCAGCCTCCCTGGGATGAGCAGGACTGGACAGCACCCCCAGGCAGGAGCTGGACACGCCAGGGGTGGTCACCAGCAGCCCAGGGGGACCTGTCCCCACAGCAGGGAGGAGGTGACAGCCCAGATCCTGCTGGATCCAGAGCTCAGCTCTGTAATCTGCTCCCATCAGCATCTCTGGAGGAGAGGAGGAAAGGAATGAGCTCCTGTGCCAGGGGAGTGGGGGTGGGGGGGACTCAGGGGGTCTCAGGAGGGGTTGGCAGAGCAGCTGGGGCTGCCCCTGGATCCCTGGAGGTGTCCCAGGCCAGGCTGGATGGGCTTGGAGCACCCTGGGACAGTGGGAGGTGTCCCTGTCCATGGCAGGGGTGGAATGGGACAGGTTTTAAGGCCCCTTCCAACCCAAACCATTCCCTGATCCCTGAACAGCATATTTGGATTATTTTATTGCTTTTGGCTGTTCTCTACCTGTGCATCAGGAAGACATCACTGTCAGAGTGCTCTATCCCTGAAAACCTTTTGTGGAGCAGAAAAACCTTACAGAATGAAGGCCTTGCTTCCCTTGTAAAACTCTTGCTCACTTCTGTTACTTTGGCTAACCAGAAAAGCATTCTGGGAATGATTCAGCTAAACTAGAGGTGAAAAACAAGTTACATAATTGGAAAACAATGATTAGAACCAATGAGTGCTCACACCGTGGGGCTCGTGGTTGGTTATACCTCACACAGGTTCCTATGGTGGTTTATGGCGGATGGTTTAACCCTTGTTGTGCCGCACAAGAATACTCATAACACAACTAAACTCATAACAAGTTAACAAAAACCCCAGGCTTCTGCAATAAAGCGCTTCAGCCACACGAATGCGAAGGGGAATTGCTGTCACTCATCCCTTAAAACAGAACCCGATCTGCTACACAAACACAAACATTATGGGAGAAGGAAGGTTCCCCCAGGCCTGGCTGCAAACTGGGATTGCAGGGCTGGTGAGCATTCCCAGGAGGATGGAGCCATCCCTGAAAACCTTCCATGGCTGCCCTTGAGGCTGCCAGCAGACACCAGGCTGATGGAGAAGGAAAAACACTTTCCTTCTCCAGTGTCAGCTCCTCTGAGTTCACACAAGGAAAAGCATGAAGGGAAAAAAATAATCATCTTTTATACATTTAATTCAGAATCTAATTACTTGGTCTAAATTAGTCAGCTGGCTTCCACCTCAGCTTTACCATGCAGCAGCCCATGAATCACAGCTCTGTTCCAGGATGTATGGTGCCATTTAGATGTAAAAATGCTTTATGCAAGGCACCCCGTGGCCTGGGAATATTAATTTATACCACGGGCTCCGGTGGATGAACTGAAATGAAAGCAGATGAGGAGAAACGACACAACCCCGATGGATGTCTGAAACTGAGGAACAGGCTCTGGGTGCTTTGTAGGGTGGGCTCAGCCACTGGAGCTCAGGGACAGCTGGGACATGTGGAGATGGTGGCATTAAATGTGGAGATGGTGGCACTGAAATCCCACTGGCTGTGACAAAGACTCTCTGGTCTGGGGCAGTTCCCTTCCCCTGCTTGCTCTGTGTCCTTCTAAATATTCCATTTACTCTTCCCAAATAAACTCCCACGGACACAGACCTGGACAGACAATATTCCTCACTGTAATCCCAACTTCCTCCCAGGGAGCCACGTTTTGTGGCAAGAACTTTTCTGGCAGCTCTTTCAGTCAATCCCAATTTATTTCCTGTGGTTTGTGAGGGATGAGGGGTGAGGCCTGTCATGCCTGAGAACAGGCACACACATCCCAATTTTCCTAATGAGGCAGTGACACTCATCCCAAAGGCTCCAGAGTCACTTTACAGAGCTCACTCATCCCCTGGCAGTGATCCCTCAGCGGGAGAGGGAACCATGGCCATGGATACCAAGGATGAGGTTCCTCCTCCTGAAGCAGCTCTGAGCTGTTCCTGTGTTCCTGCTCCTGAGCAGCTCCTCCTCCCTGCTTAGGGAAGAACAAAACCTTCCCCACAGCCTCCTCTGGAGCCAGAGACTGAATGAATTCTCACAGATCGGAGTGGTTTTACCAGGACACAGCTAATTACTGCTCTTGTCACCTCCTGGACTCCTGTCACCTCCTGTGGGGACAACACAGGGGCAAAGTCCTGTCCTGGGAGGGCAGCACAGGGCAGCAGCCCAGAGCAGAGGGTGGCAAATGCTCCCTGAGCACCTCCAATCGCTGTGAAAATAACCCCCAATGCAAGAGTGTTTGCTGAGAAAACAGGAATTATCCCAATTATATGAATTATCCAGAGAATTATCTGAGCAGGCTGCCCAGGGCAGGGGTGGAGTCCCCATCCCTGAAGGATGTGGCAGTTGGGGACATGGGGCAGTGGTGGCCTTGGTGGTGCTGGGGGAACAGCTGGACTCAGATCCTGGAGGGCTTTTCCAACCTGAATCTGTGATCCCATGGACTTCAAGAACCTGAATTTGCTATTTACACCTAAACCCAGGGTCCTGCTCCAATAACACAGTTCTTGGGTGCCAGGAATTGCAGAAGACACGAGGTAGAGTTTATTTGATGCATTTTGATACATGTGCTTAGGAATTCTGTTTGGATTTGAGGTCAGGGAATTCAGGCTGCCAGGGAAGCACAGCCTGCTCTGTGTGACTGAGCTACGAACCCAGAAGGATTCTGGAGTCACTAGGAAAGAAGATTTCAGCTGTGATCCTCATACAGGGGTTCAGTGGATTCCTACATCATCCTGAATTCATGGAATCACAGAGTCAGGGATGGTTTGGGTGGGAAAGGACCTCAAAGCCCATCCAGTGCCACCCCTGCCCTGGCAGGGACACCTCCCACTGTCCCAGGCTGCTCCAAGCCCTGTCCAGCCTGGCCTTGGGCACTGCCAGGGATCCAGGGGCATGACATTCTTTGCAAAGGTAGGATTAATTTACCATTCCATGCACACACACTCAACCATAAATTCAGCAATCCCGGCAAACGCAGCCCCATCCTTCTGAGCCACACAGTGCCGTGCACGAGGCAGCAGCAAGAGCCAAACCTTCCTCTGAATGAATTGGTAAAGAGGAAAACAAGGAAGGAGAAAACTTGAGAGGCGCAATTAAAAAGTTGGAGTCCAGAAGAGACCACAAAGATGCTCTGAGGGCTGGAGCCCCTCTGCTCTGGAGCCAGGCTGGGAGAGCTGGGGGTGTTCAGCTGGAGAAGAGAAGGCTCCAGGGAGAGCTCAGAGCCCCTGGCAGGGCCTAAAGGGGCTCCAGGAGAGCTGGAGAGGGACTGGGGACAAGGGATGGAGGGACAGGACACAGGGAATGGCTTCCACTGCCAGAGGGCAGGGATGAATGGGATTTGGGAAGGAATTCCTGCCTGGGAGGGTGGGGAGGGGCTGGGATGGAATTCCCAGAGCAGCTGTGGCTGCCCCTGGATCCCTGGCAGTGCCCAAGGCCAGGCTGGACAGGGCTTGGAGCAGCCTGGGACAGTGGGAGGTGTCCCTGCCCATGGCTGGGGTGGCACTGGGTGGGTTTTGAGGTCCCTTTCAACCCAAACCATTCCATGATCCATGAATATACAAAATGCTGATGACTTCCCATCCTGCATTGCAAACCTGTTTACAACAGCCCTACAAAAACGTACCAGAGAGGTGTAAAGCATTTGTTAAATAAATAATCACCTCTGCTGGAGTATTTTCACCAGGAAAAAAAAAAAAGATGCTCAACATAAGCCTTTGACAACATAGCTCAGACTCTCCAGGAGAGAGCTAAAATCCTAATTTTCCTGAAAAACAAACAGAAAAATTATCAAAAGATGAAGGCATCCCATGATTTAATGGCATCGCTTCAAACAATACCACTGCCTGCAGTCAGAGCACAAAGCAGGGAGACCAAAAATGGGAATAATACATCACAAGTGGGGGAAAAAAAGGGAAGTCTAAATGATGCAATAAAATATAAACCATGTCTTTGAGAGACTGCAGTTAAACAAGCGAGAACCACGGTTTGCATTCATTATCATTCCAGCAGCAATTCCCTGGAGCCTCGAGCCAGCAGCACTGCAGCACACACCAAAGCAGGGCAGGAAAGAGCATTTTAAGTAGGTCACCAGTAAATATGATCATGATGGAGCTTTTTTTGTTGTTGTTTTTTGTTTGCTGTCAGTCACTGGGGCCCCGCGCCGAGGGAAATGCTGGAGAAGGGAAGAACGGATGGAACGGCAGCGAGGTGGGCAGAATTCCAGGGAAAAATGTGTGGCAGCTTCCTGAAAGCAGCTGTGTATTCCTGGGATCACCCCCAGCACCACCCCGAGCTGCTACTGCACTCCCAGTACGGAACTGGGGGTTCAGAGGAATGTGGGGAAATGCAGGTTGGGATCCTAAACCCCAGGGATTTAATGGAATCAGAGAATTATCCTCTTTGAGGTTTCTTTGCCCACATTGCAGGATTTTTGTGCTGAGGAAATCAACTTCAAAGCTCCTGCCCCAGTGACTCCCTGCCCAGTTCTACAGCGGGGTTTGAGGGGAAGGTTTGGGAAGGTTAGGGAAGGGAAGGTTTGGGAAGGTTTGGGAAGGTTTGGGAAGGGAAGGTTTGGGAAGGTTAGGGAAGGGAAGGGAAGGGAAGGGAAGGGAAGGNAGAAAGAGAGAGAAAGAAAGAGAGAAAGAAGAGAGAGAAAGAGAGAAAGAGAGAAAGAGAGAAAAGAGAGAGAGAGAGAGAAAGGAAGGAAGGAAGGAAGGAAGGAAGGAATGGTGCAGAAGGAAGGAAGGAATGGTGCGGAAGGAAGGAAGGAAGGAATTGGGAGAAAGGAAACCAAAGTGCCCTTTGGGGCTCTGGGGAGCACTGTGTGCTGTGCAAGGATGGGACAGGGCTGGGAAAGGGACGGTGCCTGTGGAGGAGCTGCCTCCTCTTGGATGTGCTGAGTGGCCAAGGCCAGCCGGGCCAAGGGAGGGCTGGCCAAGGCCAGGGGAGCCCCAGAGCGAGCAGCCACTCTGCCCCAGAAGGACAATGCCCCACTGGCAAACACCATCCCCTGCCCCTCCCCTGCACTCACGGCACCCAAACGCTCTGTGCTTGGCCCAGGACCCCCTCCCCCGCTGCTGCTCCAGCCGCACCTTTGGGTGCTCACTGCCCAGCCCTGCCCGGCCCAGCTGGAGCAGGAGCTTCCCAAGGGGACAGAGGGAGCAGGAGGGGACCCGGCCTGGTGTCACTGTCACACGCTGCAGTTTGACACCCAAATTCAAACCTCTCCAATCCTGCCCTGAGGAACCAAACCAGCACTCTTTGCCTCCAAGCCTTGGCTGGAGCAGCCTGGGAAGAGCCCAGCGCTGGCCCTCAGGGACACGAGCAGAGATGGACATTTAGAAAATGACGCTGCTGGAAAGCTGGAGCATTTCAGCAGTTTTCTGGAATGTTCTCCGTGCCTGGTGCATATCCAGAGCTCCTTCCGCCCCAGCATTCCCCAGTGGTGAGAAGGAAAATAGAAAAACTCATCCAGCTCTGAGGCAGAGCCCAGCGCTGGATGGATCTGAGTGTGGGAGCACCAGGTGCTCTTTGGGTTTTCCTTAATTTGGTTTTTATCACCTGAACTGCATTTCCCTCTCAGCACTGCAGCTCCCAAATGAAATCCTTGAAGGAAAGGATGAACAGAAATGGATGAAATCTGTAGTGGAAGCTGCTCCCTCCCCACCCTCTCCAGCCGCAGACCATGGGGAGGGGAGGGGCCCTCAAACAAACTCCCTGAGCCTGCACGGGCAGCAAACCCCAAACTCCCCAAGGAGCTGGACTTGATGATCCTTGTGGCTCCAGGTCAGGATATTCTGGGATTTTGTGACCCCATGAAGCTCCTTTTGCCAACTACACATCAACCCAGTGAGCATGGAGAAAAGGGAGAAAATGGCTCATTGTTCTCCCCTGGGGAGGAGCTGTGGGCTGAGCACCCCAGACATGCTGGAGGCATGTCTGACTGCAGGAATCTCACAGGGACCCCAGGAAAAGGCAGGAATCCCATGGGGTTCCCAGGAAAAGGCAGGAATCCCACAGGGACCCCAGGAAAAGGCAGGAACTGGGGGGTCTCTGTCAGGTTGCCCCACCAGCCCTGTGCCAGCAGCCCTTGCTCAGACCAGACCCTTTAAGGTGCCATTTCCCACCATGGAATTTTTGTATTTTTTTAAAGCATCTCTAAGGATCACAGAGCTCAGATCCCAGCACGGCACCAAGGGGGGAATGGCACAGCTCTCAGAGCCCTCCCGGGGGGGCACAGACAGGGGCACGATGGGATCCTGCCACGGCTGGGGGGGAGAGGAGCCCAAACTCCAGCTGGCTCCTCTGAGTGGGATTCATCCCAAAATCCCAGGATGGGAAGGGACCTTAAACACCATCCAGTGCCACCCCTGCCATGGCAGGGACACCTCCACTGTCCCAGGCTGCTCCAAGCCCTGTCCAGCCTGGCCTTGGGCACTGCCAGGGATCCACAGCCACAGCTTCTCTGGGCACCTGTGCCAGGGCCTCCCCACCCTCTCACTGTAAAAAGCTTCTTTATTTGGGGAAAAATTGGGGAGGGGAGCAAAGAAAAATTAGGTTTTCCACACCAACACTCTCCTCTGTTTGTTTTTTTCCTCACTTCATTTAGCACTAAAACATCCTATTTGGGTAATAAATGATTACACACAGCTCCCCAGCTCTGGGCAGGAGCAAAGGCTCTCAGCCTGACTCCAGGAACAAAGCCGATTTACAGGGAAATTTGCCTCGGCTCATCCTCAATGCATCTGTTTTGAAAAAGGGGAAAAAAGCAATGTTTAAGCAACAGAAAATCAAAAGTGATTTAAGGATCTGAAGGGCTGAAATGAAGCCAACGCATTAAAACTCACCACAGAAATTACCATAACTGCACTTATGCAAATCTTTCTTATATTGCATAAAAAACCAAACACAGCTTAATTTAAGAATTTGGCAGAGCAAAGGGGAAAGAGGAGAGCCATGGACCAAACACACTCAGAAATTTGGATAAGAAATGACAACCTGCTGTAGAAGGATTTCTAAGGAGAGCAACACTCCAGGCTCAGTAGATTAAGTTGATCTACTTCAGTTTTACACCAGGAACGTGATTTTTTTCCTGCCTGCTTTACAGCACGAGCCTTTAACCTTCAGCTCACATATTAATTTCTGTATCTCTTGCAAAAAGGCAAAATAAAAGCTCAAAAATCTGTCAAGAAATAAACCCTTGCTTTTCCAATACGGCCGCTTTTAAAATTCTAATTTATTTGATCTTAGCTTCAGAAGGAATTGTTGGGACCCAAAATTTTTGCCACATATTTAAAATCTAATTAAAAAGATCCTTAGACATTTCCAAAAATGTCAAGCCCCAAGCTCAGGGTCTTCAGCACATCAGATTTTATCAGCGAGATCTTCCATACCATCCAGGAAAAACCCAAGCCAAATTTCCCCTCCAAGCATAACATATAAATCACTAATTAGAATCAATCACTAAATAGATTGAAGTCATTAAATAGAATCATATTCTGTGATTCCAAGGACTTCTGATGGATCAGGCACAGAAACACCAAGTGCCTTTTGGAGAACAACTCAAACCTGAGCTCAGGAGATGCAGTGAGCTGGGCAGAGGTGAAAGGAAACTGAAAAGTGCAATTTTGGCTCTGCTGAAGATGCCACACAGCAGAGGAGCAGGAAAGCTTTGTTAATGTGAATTTTCATGATACTTTGTTTTATGTAAGAATATAAAAAGTGGCTGGAATATTTCTCATGAGGCTTATCAAATATCCAATATATTCATCAATATCAATATTTAATATTCTCTTGACTGCTAAAAATACATCATTTCCTTATTGTTTCAAACATGACCAACCTATTGATCCTCTTTATTTTATTAAATTTCCATCTCTTGAAAGCCTTCAAAACCATTGCTGTTCTCATCTTTACAGAAACTCTTTGGGACTGACACTCAGAGCTCTCTCCAAACTGAAGGAGTTAAAGGCAAAGCTTTTCCTAAGCTTGGCTCATGGTCTGGTCCCCAGAGCACCCACCAGGCACTTTTATTGGGAATAATGAGACCCAAGGTGGGAAACCAAGGTGGGAAACCCAGCCTGGGGTAGGAACGCAGGGCTGCGCAACTCCTGACAATATTTTAGCATCACTCCCGAGCCATTTTTCGTGCCTGAAGCTCTGTGAGCAGCAGCTCCTGGCGCTGCCAGCCCAGCCCAGAGTGTTCCCACAGTGCAGGGAGGACACAGAGCAGGTCTGGGCTGGGATCTGAGAAAGGATTGGTCAATAGGTAACTCAAGTTAACTATTGAGAGACAGAATATGTGAATTCTAATTCAAGAAATACAGGATTCCCTTTATCTTGTCAAGATAAGAGGCACAAGAATCTGTTTGAGGGCAGCACAGAAACCCTGAATCACCCACCAAGAACTGCCCATGCTCCAGAGAGAAAGGTGAAAATGCACTGTGATGAAGACTGCAGATCTCCATCACGAGCAGACCCCCAAAGACCACCAGGACACTCAGTGCATGCGTGGCACACAGCTAATGATATTAATGATTGCCCAGAAATGATTTGTATAACCACTCCTATCCCGGGGAATGTGATGAATATTCATGAATGTCACCCATAATATTGTGTGTTGGCAGTGCCAGGTGTGTGTGTTTGGAGGAGTGAATCTCCACATCCAGAGCCGAATAAAGCAAATTCCCAATTCTCTGACTGTGTCTCTGAAGTGTCTCTGGGCCTGCTCGGGGCGGATCAGGTCCACAGCACATGGAGGACACAGGGAGCAGGTCTGGGCTGGATCCACAGCGCAGGGAGCACAGCTCAGCACTGAGCACACCAGGAGCTGCTCAAGTTGGGAGCTTTGTGTTGACCCCAAAATCCATCTGCAGACGTTCGGGCTCCAAACGCGGCTGTTTGCAGCGGCAGCAGCTCAGACCCCATGTCCAGGGGGATAATCCCATTTTCCCTCCCAGGAGCTGTTTCCCACCTGCACACCCCTGTGCCTCAGCACAGCCCGTGGCACGGATCACAGCCCCTGCCCAGTTTAACCAGACCGTCCCAGGTCTCCAGGGCTGAGCTTTGGGCTGTGCCAGCCTGGCACGGCTGCCAGCGGAGCCCAGGGAGGGCCAGGGCAGGGCTGTGTGCTCGGGGGATGAAGGCTCCGGGGCCGGGCCGGGGCAAGGAGCCAGAGCAGGATCAGCACCATGGACACCTTCACTGCACAGCACACAGAACCTGCCCCGGGAGCGGCTGGGCAGAGCTGGGCACGGCCCTGCCCGAACCCCTGTGCCGGGCTGATCCCCCAGCGAGGGCACCAGGGCACAGGAACCCTGCCCCACTCAGCTTCTGCCCTGAGCAGAGCTGCCCCAGCCTGGGCCCAGCTCAGCACCTGGAGCTGCTGGGGACAGTCCCGAGGAGGCTCCAGGATGGGCAGAGGATGGAGCAGCTCTGGGAGGAAGGGCTGGGAGAGCTGGGGGTGTTCAGCTGGAGAGGAGACCAGGGATGACCCAATTGTGACCTTCCAGGGCTGAAGGAACTGCAGGAAATATGGAGAGACTTTTTACAAGGGCCTGGAGTGCCAGGGCAGGGGGGAATGGCTTCCCACTGCTACAGGGCAGGGATAGATGGGATATTGGGGAGAAATTGTGCCCTGTGAGGGTGGGCAGGCCCTGGCACAGGTGCCCAGAGCAGCTGGGGCTGCCCCTGGATCCCTGGCAGTGTCCAAGGCCAGGCTGGACAGGGCTTGGTGCAGTTTGGGACAGTGGGAGGTGTCCCTGCCCATGGCAGGGGTGGCACTGGATGGCTTTAAGGACCCTTCCCACCCAAACAAGTCTGGGATTCTGGGATTTTGGGATGCAGCAGAGTATTTTGGGCTATGTTGGTACCATCCAACACTTTTTAGGAGACATTTCCTGCTTCTGTCAGGTTGTTAACGGGGGCAGGGTGATGGTTCACGGAATCACGGAATTATTAAAGTTGGAAAAGGACCTTTAAGATCATCACGTCCAACTGTCAGTCCAGCACCACCACCGTGCTCATCACTCAAGTACCAAATCCACGTGGGTTTTGAACATTTCCAGGGGAAAAAAAAGGTGTGGATTTGTGTCAAACTTTCCCAGTGTTGAATGAACACCGAGAGCTGCGGTTCAAGACTGAAAATAATCCTTTGTGATAATGAATCTCCTGAACAGAGTCCAGAGACAGATAAGGAAGGGGCATGGATGATGAGAAACTTCCATTTTCCTATTCCCCCATCACTGCCTGTGCTGCAGGAAATCCCCAGCTCCCAGCACCGAGGGAAGCTGGATTGGGAAGGGCAGCTGTGGGATGCAGGAATTCCACAGCCTCGGGGGTGATTGCCTTAATTGGTTTTCTGTTCTGACCATAAATGTCTCAAGGACAGCAGGGAACTGGACAAAGCCTCAGCTAATGACACAGAAAATGTTAAGTGCTCTAAAATATTGAAATGTTCCTCCTTAGGGGTCTGATGGCTCCTGTAACCCTGAGGGAGGAGCAGGAGCAGGAGGAGGGCTTTGAATTTCTGCTCTACGACTGTCTCACCTCTTCTGACAGTCTCAATGCTGTTTTTTTCCCCAGACCACAAAAAAATCCAGTTTCACCCTGCAGCTTTAGCTTGTCCAAGGATGGAAAGGATTCAGCTGTTTAACGCAGCAGATCCTTGGGATGGAGACAGGGAATGAACAGGGAAACTCAAAGAACTCTGCGAAAGGCCAGGAAGGGCAAACATCATCTGTAGGAATATCACACCGGAGTGGTGGGCTGGGGAGCACCTGTGGCCACTGGAGGGGAATTTTGGGTCACTGGAGGGCACCTTTGGGTCACTGAAAGGACCTTTGGCCAATGGAGGGGACCTCTGGTCACCGAAGAGGATTTTTGCATCTCTGGGGAGCACCTCTGGAGCACTGGAGAGCACCTCTGGTCACTGAAGAGGATTTTTGGACCACTGGAGAGCACCTTTGGGTCACTGGACATTTATTTCCATAGGAATTACAGTTACTGAGGAAACCTGGGTTCAAATTGCCAAAGCAATCCACGATTTTGAAGTGCCCTGGGGAAGACTTCCCGAACACAAAACAATTCCAGGAAACACCAAGCGACAAACCATGGGAATATCAATCTCCTTAAGCACCTCAAGCGCCAACAACTTCATTTCCTCCCACGAGCCCCCTGGACATGGAGCTTTAGCATCCTGGAGCTGCTGAGGGAAGGGAAGGCACCAAGGCACATGGAGATGATGGAATAAAGGATAAAAAGGAATTAACCCCTCCAGAGGGTTTTGGACAAAATCGGTGCTGCCATACAATGGTGGCAGGGCCCAGGTTAGGGAAGGAAAACTGACCAATAAACCTGTCTGGACTCAAAGAAAGGCCATGAAATACAATAAATCGTTACTATTTCTGTTATCAGACACAAGAGTTGACTTTTAGATGCCGAGGCCAGGACTCGAATAAAGGATTCACATAAACTCATGAGCCTTGGAGAGCCCAAGCCCCTCCCTGGAGCTCACTGTGCTCTCAGTATCACAAATCCAGAACTGAGGGTGACAGATATTTTTTTCCATGTCAGGAACACACTGAAAAGTGTAACAAAAAGCTACTTTTCCATGGGAATGTGAGCTGGGGAGGCTTCCCTGGCCAGGGACAGAGGAGCAGCAGCAGCAGTGGGAAGATGAGTTTCAAGGAAGGGAATGATTCTCTTCCAAGTTCCTTAATGAGTTCCCTTCCCACAGGATAAGGGTTTGGAAAAACTCAGTTGCAAGAGTTTTCCAGAATGTAAAAGAACTAAACCTGGGACAGAGGCTCAACAGGGCACTGCAATTCCACCTCTCCATGCTCTGGAGTCACTCAAAGCAACAAAACTTTCCTTTGTTTCCCCAAGGAAAACTCATTTCTCAACCCAAGTTACAGCTGTGAGGTGGACAGAGGAATTGCCAGAGATGATTATCAGAGAATCCTGGAATGGTTAGGGTTGGAAGTGACCTCAAAACCCACCCAGTGCCACCCCTGCCATGGGCAGGGACACCTCCCACTGTCCCAGGCTGCTCCGAGCCCTGTCCAACCTTACAAACACCATAAATCAGCCAAAGGTAAATCATAGCTAAAGTCCAGAAATTTTTTAGAATTAGGCCCATTTTTCCAGTTTATTTTTTTTCACCCATTTGTTTTGTACAAGGAAACAGTTTTCCCTTTGCCACTGCCACTCTGCAGGGTCGAGTTCCTGGTGCTTAAGAGCTGCTCCCTGTGGGGTTAGGGCTGCCCCCAAAACCCAGGAGAATATTCCCACGACACAGATCATGCTCCTGGTTTAGTCCCCACGAATCTCAGCAGCTGCTCAAAGTTTCTACCAGAGAAAAGTAAACAGCTTTAAAAGAAAGGAACAGTCTGAAATGGATTCAAATCAGCCCAGTTTTGAGAGGAAAAGGCATTTTTATGACAAATTGAAACCCCTTGCCTGATTTCTGGGCCTGAGCCAAAGGTTTGTCTCTCCACATCAGTGGTAAAAAAAATCAAATAAAAAAAATCTTGAATCCATTTTAATAAAATGATTTGTATTCTGGACAGGGCCCGTCACTGAGCTGAGCATTTTATTTCCTAAACAATCACGATCACCCCAAGTTGAATCTCCTCTGCCTTTGTTTACAGACAGCAACAAAAAACGTAGGAAACGCTGCTGCTCTTGCACAATGGGCTGAAAATGGCTATTTATGGGGTGTTTGTCTCCTTCTCCATGACAAACCCCTGAAATTGGGGATTTACAGAGTGTTTCTCTCCATCTCCCTGACAAACCCTCCACATTCAGACTGAATAACAAAATCACCCCTCAGCTCCGGGAGCGTCACCTCAAGCACCACACTGAGATCACGGCAACGTTTAAACCTTGCACTGAAATGTGTTTGCAGGGAGCTTTGTTTGCCACCACCGGTACAAAGAGGAAATCACCAGAAAAAAAGTCTGAGCTCTTCTCCTTGTACCAAACAGATCCAATCTGCTCAAATCACCACAGTTCTGGGGAGGATTTACCTGACAGTTATTTCTGCAGCACAGGCACAGAGGGGAATAACGCCTCATCCCCAATTTGGAGCAGTTCCAGCTCTATGTCTGAAGCTTTGAAGCAGGCAAAGTGCTCTTTATTTCCCCAAAAAAGGCTTTTCTGAATGCCCTGAGTGCCTCCTCCAGTCAATCCCCAAAGGATGAGCAGCCTCTGGACCCCACTGAGGTGTGACCCCACTTGTTCCCTCCAAGGCTCCTGCTCTGCTCAGAATTCAGCAGGAAAACCTTTAATCCCAACTGTATCCCCATGTGCTGAGGGAGGCACAGAGGTGTTTTGGGATGTGCTTCCCCCGGCAAGTCTTGCCTGATACAGGAACCTGAGAAAAAAGGGCACCTTCCACCAAAGCTGTGCCTATTTCACTTTGATGGCACAGATTTTCCCCACAGTTACTTTACATCTTTGTACCTGCACATAGAATTTCCACATTCTACATATATTTAAATATTTACATGTATTTCCCCCAATTCTTTCACATATTCTGGGCCCTGGCACAGGTGCCCAGAGCAGCTGTGGCTGCCCCTGGATCCCTGGCAGTGTCCAAGGCCAGGCTGGACAGGGCTTGGAGCAGCCTGGGACAGTGGGAGGTGTCTGTGGAGGGTCTTGAAGGTCTCTTCCAACCCAAACCGCTCCATGATTCTGTGATATGTGCCTAGATATGCACACACATCGATTTCCCCCAATTTCATGTGTGTAATTTATGTACAAATCACATTTACACACTCACATCCCTGAGTTACAGTGACACACGGGCAGGTGACACTAAACCCAACACCCAAACCTCTCCAGTTCCCCAAGCAGAGAAACTGCTGCCACCTCCATGGTGCAGTGCAATGCAGGGAGGGAGCACAGGGACAGCACCTGAGGCAGGGAGAAGGGAAAGGCAGGAATTCCTGAGGATCAGCAGGAGCTGGAGCCACAGCCCCGGGGCAGTGTGAGATCCCTCTGTGTGAATCCCTGCTCCAGCAGCAGCAGAGCCAACGCTGCTGCTCCAGGGGAAGGCCCCAGAACTAAGGAAACGAATCCAGGGCACACTAATGATTAAAATCGGCTGACAGGTCCCAAAGCGCAATGGAAAATACCAAATTCTCCTCGGGCAAGTGATTTTCTGCTGGAGTTCTGCAGGGGTTGCTTTTGACTGCTCTTTTAACTCGCCCTTCCCTCCAGGAATCCTGGAAGGAGCCCAAGGGCTGCAGACAATGTGGGGATTAGGAACAGAAGGCACCGAGAGCAGGGCAGTGACTCCCTGATCCCAACGCGTGGGCAGCCAGACAGAACAAACCCTGCCGGCCCCACACGGGAGTGGCAGGGAGTGACCCCGGGACGAGGGGACACTGAGCCTGGCAGCAGCACGGGCCTTGGGCACCTTCCCTGGGGACACCTGAGCTGCCTGGGCACCCCCAGGGCACAGATCACCCACCCAGGGGAGCAGCTGACACAGGGGAGAGCCACGGCGTGGGGAGAGCACAGGGAGGTGACAGAGCCATAGAGTGGGGAGAGAAAAGAGAGGTGACAGAGCCATGGAGTGGGGAGAGAAAAGAGAGGTGACAGAGCCATGGAGTGGGGAGAGAAAAGAGAGGTGACAGAGCCATGGGGTGGGGAGAGAAAAGAGAGGTGACAGAGCCATGGGGTGGGGAGAGAAAAGAGAGGTGACAGAGCCATGGGGTGGGGAGAGAATCACAGAATCACAGAATCACCAGGTTGGAAGAGACCTTCAAGATCATCGAGTCCAACCCATGTCCCAACCCTCAACTAAACTAAACCATGGCACCGAGTGCCACATCCAATCTCCTTTTAAATGCGTCCAGGGATGGTGATTCCACCACCTCCCCGGGTAGACCATTCCAATATTTTATCACTCTTTCTGTAAAAAACTTTTTTCTAATATCCAACTTATATTTTCCTTGGCGCAACTTAAGACTGTAAAAGAGAGGTGACAGAGCTATGGGGTGGGGAGAGAAAAGAGAGGTGACAGAGCCATGGGATGGGGAGAGAAAAGAGGTGACAGAGCCATGGGATGGAGAGAGCACAGGGAGGTGGCCAGAGCTGGGTCATCTAAGGTGAAGGGCACCCAAAGAGCCCTCAGGGCCCTGCACAGACCATCTGTTAGACCCTGAGGGGCCCCGAGGATGCGAAAGATGAGAAGGGTAAATGCAATCCCCCCCTTTCACAGCCACCCCCTCTCCTCCAAGAGCTCCTCAGGTCCCTTTCTGAGCCCCAGCACTTGCAGGGACACTGTGCCCACAGCCACAGCTCCCAGCAGCTGTTCCCTGCCTTGGCAAACCGAGAATGAGGGCACTGAGCTCTGAGGTACTTCAGAGCCCCTTTGCTTCCTGCTGGCACCAAGAGGAATCCAACCATTCCGATTTCCCACACTCCAGGGAGCACTGGATCTTCCCAGCTGTTCCAGGCACTCAGTGGATCCCAGCTCTGCTGGCTCTGGCAGGAGATGCCCATCCCTGAGGTGGAGACAGCCCGGGAGCAGCCAGGGGAACTCAGGCAGACATGAGCACACTGCAGCCCCTGAATCAGCATCCCAGACAGCCTCCCATCACTTCTATTGGGAATTCAGCTGCACTGTTAAAAAGCCCCAAATCCAGCTGACTTAGTACAAGTGTGACTCAAGCTCCTGTTAACTCCATTACAAATGTTACAGCTCACAGAAGCCTCGTGTCAGTTCTCCACTCTATAAACACTTACTTGCAACCATAAGCTCAAAGTAAGACAATTCCTACCAGGAATAATTTTTAAAAGCTTCATGAAGCTTTTTGTGGGTGATGCAAAGAAATGTGAACTCAGGCAAAACATTCCCAAATGTGAAGCATTTCTGCCCAAAAGCAGCTGCAAAAAGCAGCATCTGGAGATGCCACCTCTATAATTGTTCTAAAATGTACAAGGCATTTCTTGCTGAAAACTTCCAAAATTTCCAAATAGATGTGTCAGCACTGAAGTTCCCAGCTCAAAGAGCTTGGGGAAAAAATAAAACCTGATAGGAAGCATCTGAATGAGAAGGTTTGGGCATCCTCAGCACAGGTGACACCAGCAACCTCCCCCTCCCCTTTCCTACCAACACAGAACGGCGCTGAATTCTCCTGATTTTATTCCACAAACAGTTAAAGGATCATTACCTACCATCCTCCACACAAGCACAGCCCTGAGACACCTCAGCCCTGCTAACACCTCCCAGCAGGGATTCAGGATGGGAGCTGAGATAGCTGAAAATTGATTTTAATGTTCAGTGAGAGCCCCGTGACCCACGGGAGCTGCTCCCCCATCCCGGCTGGAGCAGAGCTCTTAAACCCCACTGTGGGTGGGACCTTCTCAAGCAACTGAACTTTTAGGCTCAGGATTTTCCTGCTGGCTCCAGCCTTTGCTCACAGCGAGCACCTCCTCGGGCAGGACAGAGAAACTCGACCCCTGCCAAAGGCACACGAGCCGCAGCTAATCCCGGCTAATGAGGAATTCCTCGGTTAATGAGGAATTCCCCAGAGCCTCTGCAGCGAGGGGTCAGCTAATCCCATTCACTGACAGGATTTTTTGACTCTGGGAAAATGGAAAGTGATAGAAAACATGAATATTTCCTTCTGTTTTGATTTGCAAATACTGCTTTGAAGAGAGAAACCATGACATTTGGGTATTTGGAAAACTAAATGCAAGTTGTCCTGCACATTGCCCTTCACCAGTAACTTTTATTGGATGTTGGAGAAAAATTGGCTTCCAGTCCAGCTCTCCCATTTAACCAGCTGTGCTGAGATTTGTCATTTGAAGCACTAAAACAATGCCAATATTGTGTTAAGTGGAGCTGATCAGCACTGAAATGTATTTAGCTGCCATTCTCCTACAGACAGTGATCAGATTAAACTGAATTCTTTTGAAAGATAGAAATGTCATTGTTAAAATCAGTGCAAGAAACTGAAAATCGGCAGTTTACACCCTTGGAACGGTGCAATATTTCAGGCTGATGGTCACAACATCTGAACCTGTCCCCCACTTGTACCTGGGACTGAGTGTGGGGACAGGTGGTACAGGGGCAGGTGCTCGGGGGAGCAAAAGGAACAACAATTTGGGGTGATTGGGACACTGAACACGGGACCTGGAGTGTCACCAACAGTGTCCCAGCCCTTCCCCACATCAGAGAGCTGGCAGGGCCCCGAGGAGCATCGGCCACCTGAAGGTGATGCTGGACAGAGAAGAACTCCAGGGATTCCAGGATTCCCAAATAAAGTGCATTGTTTTACAGAATCCCTTGAGCCTTTGAGAGCAGCTGCCTTTGAAAGGAAATGATCTTTAGGTAAAAGCAAAACCAGAGAATGTTTTCTGTTGCTTTGCAGATCTGAATTTCCCCCAACAAGTTCTGCCAATGCTGAGAATTCGTTTCCAATGGACACAGCCCCTGCCTCCAGCAGCACAGCCAGCCCTGAACCTCCCACCACGGTGATGAGAAGGGGCTGGACCAGCACATCCTTCTTGAATTCATGGGAAAAACAGCCCGGGATCTAAAATGACCAAAATTCCCTCTGTTTTGCTGCCACTGGCAGCTCTGCAGGAAGATTGACCTGCAAAAACTCCACTTTATCAGTCCTACAGAGCACGTGAGCAGCAGAGCCCAGGCTGGTCGGCAGCACTCCTGGGAATCTGCTGGGGGCAGCCAGGGAACAACCCAAAGGTGTCCTCAGTCCTCACTCTGTTTCTCCAGAGCACCCCTCTGGTGCTGCTGTGGGATTCACTGCTGGGGTACAGGTGATGGTTGCTGCTCCAGGAGCTCAGCCCTGGATTTCCCAGCACCTGATCAGCTTTGGCTCAGGGATTTATACACACACACACCTCAGGGAGCAGACATGACATTTCACAGCTCAAGCAATAAATCACCTGCTGGTAGCGGGGCAGGGGAGCAATCTGAGACATGAAAACTCCATCTTAATTTTAAATATGAAGAGTTTGGCTGTTGGAAGCCCTCCAAGTGAACCTTCAGTGACATTTGTCCCCCATGGCTGTCACACACAAGGAAAGCAGAAGAGGCAACGGTGTTATAGGTAAAAGGGTGTCCCAAAAATGGCAGAACAGTCATTGCTTTGGTACCTCAGGGTTGCAGTGAAGGAACACAGAGAGCTCAGCACCACAGTGACTCCAGCAATGATCTGGCACCATCAGAGAGTGTCCAACAAAGCGTCCATCCCCACCCCAGCCCCAGCACTGACCTCTTGAAGTGACTGGCCAGGACTCCCACGAGCTCCCCAATCCTGCTGTCGTTGGAGGGGTCATTACTGAAGAGACAAACGATGAGATCCTTGTTGTCCTTGGTGTGGAACACCACCAGCTGGTCCTTTCCATTGGAGACACTGAGCCCCACCAGCTGTGGGGAGAGAGGGGAACAGCATTGGGTGTGTTGATATAAAAACATTGGTGTCCCATCCCTGGCAGTGCCCAAGGCCAGGCTGGACAGGCCTTGGAGCACCCTGGGACAGTGGGAGGTGTCCCTGCCATGGCTGGGGTGGCACTGGGTGGGCTTTGAGGTCCTTCCAACCCAAGCCATCCCATAATTCCATGATTCCATGACTCCCTGTGCCTTTGCCCCTGCCAGGCTGGTTCTCTCCTCTCCAGGGTGCTCCCAACCTCCACCCAGAGGAGAGGGGGTGCTGTGGGGGGTGCTCCCCCAGCAGCTGAGCAAGGTGAGATGACAGCGCTTTTGTGGAACTCAGCAGCCTGGGAGGTGTGAGGGAGTGTCCCCATCCAGCCTGGGAGTGTCACCCCCAGCCTGGGAATGTCACCCCTCAACCTGGGAATGTCACCCCCCAGCCTGGAAGTGTCCCCATCCAGCCTGGGAATGTCACCCCCCCAACCTGGGAATGTCACCCCCAGCCTGGGATGGCTCCGAGCAGCTCCTGTGCCCCTGCTGTGCCCCTCTCCCCACGCAGGGCCACAGGGCACCCCCAAGGATGGCACCAGCTGCTCTCTCAGCAGCCCCAGGGCAAAGCTTTCCCCCAAAGCCTCCCCTGATGACACCACTGAACCCCACACTCATCAGGAGTCTCCCCAACATCTTCAAACGCACACAGCTGGGAAAGCAAAGGTGTCTGACGGCCTCAGGCTGTGCCAGGGCAGGTTTAGGTTGGATATTGGGAGAATTTCTTCACTGAAAGCATTGTCCAGCCCAGCCACAGCTGCCCAGGGCATGGGGGGAGTCCACATGCCCACAAGAGTCCAAAAAACTGTGGATGTGGCACTGGAGGGTGTGGTTTGGTGGTGATGCTGGGATGGACTTAATGATTTTAAAGGCTTTTTTCAACCTGAACAACTCTGTGCCCCTGTGATTTGCAGGTAACACAAGAATTTAAGAAGAATTTGAGTTGCAAACCCTGCAAAGCCCCAAACATTCCCATCTTTAGCATGGATAAGCTCTGGTTGTTCTGACAAAATAAAAAAGTGTGAGGGTTTGATTCAAGCTTTTTATTTTCTGGTATTTTCTTTGTTGTCTGTTAAGTAACTGCACTTGGCTCCTTAAAAGCTTTGTCATCACCTCACAAAGGAAAAGAGGAAATTTTAGGAGGGGCAATCTGGGAGCACAGGTTACTCAGATGAATATTAGAGAAAGCAAAAAAGGGATCTAAGTTGAGGAAACAAAGTGCAAGGAGGGCAAAAAAAGCCTCAAAAGGCAAGTACAGCAAAGCAGAGAAAGGAGAAAGAGAAACAGAATAAAATAAATAGAATATAATAAATGGGATAAAAAACAGAATAGAATAGAGTAGAATAGAATAGAATAGAATCGAATAGAATAGAATAGAAGGAATTAGATAGAACAATATAGAATGAATAGAATAGAAGAGCATAAAATAAAATAGCATAAAATAAAATAAAATAAGTGAAAGGATGATGAGTACAGGGAGAACAGACTTTCCCTGTCCATGGCTCCTTTGAGCCATCTAGGGATTTGCAGAAACCCCATTCTCCTACAATTGAGAGGCACCCACGAACCATTTTGTGGAAGTTAAAGTTCCTTATTCCCTTGTTCAAGGGAAAAGGCTCCTGTGTCCCCCAGAGCCTGAGTGAGCCCCAGTCCAGCTGGAGATTCCTGACTCCTCGATCCCACGGGCTCAGGCTGGGCCCGGGGTGTGCCTCAGCAGTCACAGTGTGTTATTCCCAAGGAAGCTGTTCCAGCAGCTCTGGGTGCCTCGCACAGCCCAGAGAAGGCCAGCCCAGCCCACAGCAGCGTGGTCCATGCCCTGTTTTTGGGATGAGACACCACCCAGGGTCCAGGCCCCAGGATTCTGTGGGTTTATGACCCCAGGGACTGAAGGACAGCAGCTGCTGACCCTGGAGCCCTGGGCAGGGCCCTCCTGCTACCAGTTGCACCCAGCACAGGTGGAGTTCATTCCCTGTTCAGGCTATTTTGGGGTTATGAAATGCTTTCCAAACAAGCTCCACTTCATGCACAGGCATTAACAGCTGCCTGGCTTTATAGTGTCCCTTAAAATTAATTTGCATGCTTAAATACCCTCCTGTGAGCACAATAGCACCACAGGGACTGCTGCCATCAAGGTTTTAAATGTGCAGCGAGTGTGAAAGATGAACAAGTCGCAGTGTCGGATTTGAAAAGGCAATTTAAACATTAATTATTCAACAGAACCCTGTTAGGAGGCCAAGAGCCCTTCAAAATCTTCCCATTTCACCCCTCCCCATAAGACTCTGTGAGCGAATAAATGCAGCACAAAGGAAATCATTTCAGAGAAGGTGCTTATCTCAGTATTTACCAACACTAATATTGGCTCTGCTTGAAGAGCAGGAAAAAATCCTCAGCTTCTGCAGAACATCCCTTATTGTGTTCCCCACTGGAGGGGAGAGGTGGCTGCAAGAGCCTTTCTGCAGCTCGGGTGCCTTTGAACTCCTCTCTGCCATTACCTGGTTTGAATTCAGGTAAGAACAGAAAGGGAACTGTGTGTTGGTACTTTTGGGGCAATGCCAGAGCGCTGGCACATGGAAAATCCACACGGAATCCCTCAGAGCAGCATCTCCCTAGGGAGAACCCAGCGGGGCTGAGAGGGAAGCTGTTGTTTGTCATTGTCACAGAATGACACATTCCTCACACACAGTCATGGCATGGACTGGGTGGGAAGGTCTTAAGGATCACCCAGTGCCACCCCTGCCATGGCAGGGACACCTCCCACTGTCCCAGGGTGCTCCAAGCCCTGTCCAGCCTGGCCTTGTGCACTGCCAGGGACCCAGGGGCAGCCCCAGCTGCTCTGGGCACCTGTGCCAGGGCCTGCCCACCCTCACTGTAAAAAGCTCCTTCCTCCCCTCTAAGCCAAATCCAACCTGGTTTAGCTCGCAGCCCTTCCCCCGCCCCAGGGCAGAGCCTGGCACTGTGCAGGACAGCAGCGACTCCAACCATGGCCAGGCAAACCCGGCTATGGGAGATGAGGAGCGATTTCCTCAGCTGAAAACAAGTTTGTGTCTGTAGGAGCCATCAGCTGACTGTCTCCAGTGAGATTTCCATGGAAACGCCACCCCTGAGGATGCTGCTGTGTTGACAGGGCGCTTCTGAGCCGCTGACAGGGAGCAGCAGAGGGAGCAGGCACAGGATTCCAGCCGGGGTCACCTCTGTGCTGGGAGGGACAATCCCTGCTCCCAGAGAACTCCCAGCAAACGTAGGACAGGGCTGATCCACAGCCACACATCACTATCCACGTGCTCCTCAAAAAATCTTTGTAGCATTTCAAACAATCGTTCTTTTCCTAAAGAAGGAAGGGATTTCTGTATTGCTGATCAGCTCCTTCCACTGGAAGGGATTCCATGGAAGGAGGGATCAAGCACAGAAAATTAAGGGAGAGGGTGCAAGGCAGCTCAGGAGGGGAAAGACTACACAAATATAAACATTAGGTAACAAAATAGAAAACGTAACTACAAGAAGGAACAAACAACTGCTCTATAGGATTGACTGTTTGCCAGAGTTAAATGTGAGAAACTCTAGCAAGAGAAACACAAATGGAGTGGCTTCAAACTGAAAGAGAGTAGGTTTAGGTTGGGTATTAGGAAATAATTCCTCCCTGTGAGGGTGGGGAGGCCCTGGCACAGGTGCCCAGAGCAGCTGTGGCTGCCCCTGGATCCCTGGCAGTGTCCAAGGCCAGGCTGGACAGGGCTTGGAGCAATCTGGGACAGTGGGAAGTGTCCCTGCCATGGCAGAGAGGGTAGAACAAGATGGTTTTTAAGGTCCCTTCCAAGCCAAAACAGTCCATAATTCTCTGAAATATTTTGTGTCTCGAATATGAAGCACAGACATCCCCAGTTCTCTCCTCCTCTGCCCTTCCTGCAGCTCAGGGGGCTCAGATCCATCAGCAGGACCAGTGCTGGGCAGGGGCAGGCCTGGGACTGTTCCCCAGGACCTCAGGGCAGGAGGAGCATCTACAAGGAGAGGCTGTGTGCAGCAGAGCTGAATTTAACACCCCAGAATTTACCAAATTTCCACTCTGGAATATCACCCTGCCACCTGCATGAGCCAGCAGAGGATCTCCTGGGTCCATCCCTCCTGTGCCAGGAACTCCAGGACCCCTGAACACCAAGAACGCCTGCTCAGGTCAAAGAACGTGTCTGGCCAAAAATCCCTGTGGGAGGTTACTGAAGGGAATAACTGCAGATCTCCCAATAAAACTGATTTCTATTTGCAGAAATGTGACAGTTCTCAGAGCAATGGACCTGTCTGCACAGAGCATGAACTGCTCTTGGTCCTGAGGAACTGCAGGGCAGCCACAGAACCACCACAGAGCCAACACTGAGCCAAACACAGCCCATCCTAGGGGTCTCTGCAGGAATGAAGATTCTATTTCAGACACACTTTTTCTGGTGAAAAAGCAATAATTACTAACAGTTCTAAGCAACAGATATTCTGTAAGTAACCTGAAATTGTACCTGACTTGCCCACTTTGAATTTTTAAGGCATTAAGGATTTCAGAGAGCAATGTTCAGGCCACCAACAATGGTCTGGTCTTGTGCTGCTGTAAATGTACAATCTGCACCTTTACACCCATCAGGCACACAGCTAAAGCAGACATTATTCAGAATAAACACAGATTTATTTATAAATTACTATATTAAAATTATTATTACTAATTATTATTCCTGATGGAGTCAGTGGCTTGCAGCGGCCTGAACACTTTGGTTAACGCGAGTGCGGAGAAACCAATGGTGAGAAAACCCCTCTGGTGAGAGGCTGTGAGTGTGACTGTGTGAGAGTGTGAGTGTGTGTGAGTGTGACTGTGCGAGTGTCTGAGCTCTGCTGAGAGGCTAGGGGTGTTTGCAGAAGGTTTGTCCCAGGCTGGAGGCGTTTGCCCCAGGTGGAGGTGCTTGCCCCAGGCTGGGGGTGCTTGTCCCCAGTTTGCCCCAGGCTGGGGTTGTTTACCCCAGGCTGGAGGTGTTTGTCCCTGGTTTGCCCCAGACTGGAGGTGTTTGCCCCAGGCGGAGGTGCTTGCCCCAGGCTGGGGTTATCTGTCCCCGGTTTGCCCCAGGCTGGAGGTGTTTGTCCCTGGTCTGCCCCAAGCTGGAGGTGTTTGCCCCAGGCTGGAGGTGTTTGTCCCTGGTCTGCCCCAAGCTGGAGGTGTTTGCCCCAGGCTGGAGGTGTTTGTCCCTGGTCTGCCCCAAGCTGGAGGTGTTTGCCCCAGGCTGGAGGTGTTTGTCCCTGGTCTGCCCCAAGCTGGAGGTGTTTGCCCCAGGCTGGAGGTGTTTGTCCCTGGTCTGCCCCAAGCTGGAGGTGTTTGCCCCAGGCTGGAGGTGTTTGTCCCTGGTCTGCCCCAAGCTGGAGGTGTTTGCCCCAGGCTGGAGGTGTTTGTCCCTGGTCTGCCCCAAGCTGGAGGTGTTTGCCCCAGGCTGGAGGTGTTTGTCCCTGGTCTGCCCCAAGCTGGAGGTGTTTGCCCCAGGCTGGAGGTGTTTGTCCCTGGTCTGCCCCAAGCTGGAGGTGTTTGCCCCAGGCTGGAGGTGTTTGTCCCTGGTCTGCCCCAAGCTGGAGGTGTTTGCCCCAGGCTGGAGGTGTTTGTCCCTGGTCTGCCCCAAGCTGGAGGTGTTTGCCCCAGGCTGGAGGTGTTTGTCCCTGGTCTGCCCCAAGCTGGAGGTGTTTGCCCCAGGCTGGAGGTGTTTGTCCCAGGCTGGAGGTGTTTGTCCCTGGTTTGCCCCAGGCTGGAGGTGCTTTCCCCGCTTTGCACAGGCACACAGCCCCGGACGTGCTGCCAGCACGGAGACACCGGTGCTGGGACAGAGGCTGGCCAGGAACAGCTCCCGCAGCTGCTCAGGACAGCTTCCTTTCAAAACAAGAGGCACTGCCATGGAGACTCTGCCTGCTGCAGCCAATATTCCGACCCGGAGCAGCCTCTCCGTGGACACGCCGCGGTGGGTGCCCGGCTGAGGCTGATGCCCGGCAAGGAGGGCAGGAGGAGACTCCAAACCAACATTAGGGATGCAGCCTGAGCTAATCATTCCCTCCACCTCTGCAGATGAGATTTCAGCCCACCCTAATCCCATCCCTGCCCTCCCAGCAATAGAGAGATGCCAGGTTTGTCATTTCTCCAACTGCAAACAGCCCAATAAATGCGTGCAGGGCATTTCCCAGCAGCCAGGTGGGCTCTGGAGGTTGGAGATAACCAGAGCACTGTCACCTCGGGCTCAGGGAGACAAGCAGGCAGCTCAATCCCTGCTCCAGGAGGCTGAGGAGCGAAGCTGAGGTGCTGCCCACCCTTTCCATCCCTGCTAATCCTCTGCCTCGGCCCTGGCAGCTCCACCCCGCTACCCTCAAGGCCAGGCCTCGCCGTAATTCCGAGTTCAGCTTTGGTAAGATTTACATTAAACATGAATAAATCTAAGAAAATAAAAAATAAATAAATTCAAGCACGACACGAAGGATCAAACAAAGCCCCAGAGACACAGGAACAGTGCCACAAGCTGCTGTGAAATGCCAACCCCGTCCAGGGCCAGCATCCTGCTCACAGCAAAGAAAACAGAAACAGGGAGGGAGCAGAGGAGTGTCAGAGGCAGTTTGGGGTTTAGCCTTTATTTATGCACTGAAATTAAAAGCAAATATGATCATAGAGTCATAGAACCATGGAATATGCTGAGTTGGAAGGGACCCACCAGGATCAGAGTCCAACTCCTGGCCCTGCCCATGACAGCCCAACACTCCCACCCTGATGCATTGGTGCTGCAATGACTGCACTGTAACTGTTATAAAGACATTAAATATATTAAAAACTGTAACCCAAGGACTTTTTCTATTTTATAGATGTGAAAATGGAGCTACAGAGTAAAGACATTGCCCTGGGAGGATCCCCAGTGCTGTACTTACATTGTAGAGGGGGATGGTCTTCATCACCTTGTACTGCCTCATGGGGTCCATCTTGTACAGGTGTCTGTCTGTGATGAAAATGGCCCTGTCCTCCACCTTGTTAAAGCGATTCACCTGCAGAGAAACACCTCGTCAGTGCCACTGATCCTGCAGCAGCACCCAGGAGAGGAAACTGTGCAGTGCTAAGTGCCAAACTCACACAAAAACACCCCAAACTCACACAAAAATGTCCCAAACACACACAAAAATACCCCAAATTCACACAAAACCACTCCAAACTCGTTCAAAAATATCTCAAACTCGCACAAAAATACCCAAACTCACACAGAAACACCCTGAACTCACACAAAAATACCCAAACTCACACAGCAAATACCCCAATTCACACAAGAATATCCCAAACTTACACAGCAAATACCCTAAACTCACAAATATCCCAAACTCACAAATACTCCAAACTCACACAAGAATATCCCAAAGTCACACAGCAAATACCCCAAACTCACACAAAAATACCCCAAACTCACAAATACCCCAAACTCACAAATACTCCAAACTCACACAGGAATATCCCAAACCCACACAGCAAATACCCCAAATTCACAAATACCCCAAGCCCACACAGCTCCTAAACAGCTTTTCTCCTTGGATCTCAGACTGGTGAAAAGGGAACACAGACCCTCTAACCCCATTCACAACCAGAACATAGAGTCTCTGAGGAGTGACACTCCCAATTTTCCAGCAGAGCCGTGGCACCCTGGGAAGCTCCAGGGCTTCCCTCAAACCAAGGCCACGTCCAAGCCCTGTCCACGCAGAGCTGAGTCCAGGCTGAGCTGAGTCCAGGCTGTTCCCACATTGTCCCCATGCCTGTGCCTGTCCCCAAAGCTTCCCTGGAGAATCCCTGCCCTGCGGAGCCCAAACTCGCACAAAAATACCCAAACTGACACAAAAATACCCAAACTCACACAGAAACGCCCTGAACTCACACAAAAATACCCAAACTGACACAAAAATGCCCCAAACTCACACAAAAATAGCCAAACACACGTCCAAGCCCTGTCCAGGCAGGGCTGAGTCCAGGCTGTCCCTGCATTGTCCCCGTGCCTGTGGCACCCCAAAGCTTCCCTGGAGAATCCCTGCCCTGCAGAGCCCAGGCTGTGCTGGGGCTGCCACAGCCCAGGCCTGAGGCTTTGGGCCATCCTTGTTCTGTGTCCTGTCCCTCTGTCCCTTGTCCCCAGTCCCTCTCCAGGTGTCCTGGAGCCCTTTGGGCACTCTGAGCTCTCCCTGGAGCCTTCTCCTCTCCAGGTGAGCATCCCCAGCTCTCCCAGCCTGGCTCCAGAGGGGCTCCAGCCCTGGAGCATTCCATGGCCTCTGGACTCACTCCAGCAGCCCTACCTCATCTCTCAGGTGCCCCTCGGTACTAAACACTCACAAGGCAGGATGCAAAGTTTTGTTGGAAGTGTGTGAGAAAGTAGGACACGAAGTTGAAATTGTTTTCCACTGAGGCAAACCCAGAGTCATCGGTGTATCACAGTCACTGAGATATTTATTAATCAACTGAGAAGGGGAGACAAGGGTAAGACGTGACGAGGAGGATGAACATAAATAGGATTTTCCAGGGTGAAATCAGGAGACAACGGGAGAACTTAAATATCCTCAGTCAGGAGGCAGCAAAGTGACAAAGTTCAGAGCAGATAAAGGCAAAAAATGCAAATTGGGGAGCTCTGTGACAGCTTTACATTAACAGCACCGACTCAGAAAAAGCAACCGAGGATGATTTCAGACAGCTCTGGAAAGATCTTGGCACAAAGACATGAGGCAGCTCAGAAACAGCAGAGAGTTGGCACAGGCAAGGAATAACATGGGAATAACGTCCTGGGAGCCATGGGCTCACCTGGAACGGCCTGGGAAGGACCAGGGAGTGAGCATGGAGGAGACTCTCAGGCTCAGAGAAGGTGAAGGACACGACTGAGGGCCTGGGAAGTCTCTCAGGAAGAGATGCTGAGTAACCAGGATTATTTTAGGAAGCAGATGAATGGGAGAAAAGAGCCCAAAGGCTACGAAACACTGAATGGCCCTGAGAAAGTGGGTTAGGAGTGCCTGGTGCCTCATGGTGGGCGTGGAGCAGAGCAGCACCGGCTCCTCAGCAGGACCTGGGACAGCTCTGGGTTCTCCATGCTCCAGGTCCTGGCAGCTGCAACAAACTCCAGTCCCTGGGGCTGGATCTGCCCTCAGAGCTCAGCTCAGTGCTGGATCTATCCCTCAGAGCTCAGCTCAGTGCTGGATCTGCCCTCAGAGCTCAGCTCAGTGCTGGATCTATCCCTCAGAGCTCAGCTCAATGCTGGATCTGCCCTCAGAGCTCAGCTCAGTGCTGGATCTATCCCCCAGAGCTCAGTGCTGCGGGCATTGATTTATTGGGATTCTTTTTCAGAGTCTGACCCAGTGAGCACCCTGTGCCCACTGCCATGACCCTGCCTGGCTCCAGCCCCGAGCCCCCGGGGACAAAGGGAGCAGATTTCTGGGGCTGGGACACCAGAGCCACCCCAGGGCAGGAGGTGCCGTGGCTGCTGCCTGGGAAGCAGAGATGGGAAGCACACTCAGCTTTCACGGAGTCAGAAAGGTTGGAAAAGTCCTCTGAGATCATCAGTCCAACCATTCCCCAGCAGTGCCACGGCCACCACTGAGCCCTGTCCCCAAGTGCCACATGGCTTTGAAACCCCTGCAGGGATGGGGACTCCACCACTGCCCTGGGCAGCTGTGCCAGGCTGGACAAGCCTTTCAGTGAGGAAGTTTTCCCAATATCCACCCTGAGCCTCCCCTGGCCCTTCCTGAGGCCGTTTCCTCTCCTCCTGTCCCTGTTCCCTGCGAGCACAGCCCGACCCCCCTGGCTGTCCCCTCCTGTCAGGAGCTGTGCAGAGCCACAAGGTCCCCCTGATCCCCTTTTCCCCGGGCTGAGCTCCCTCAGGATTCTCCAGCCCTTCCCAGCTCCGTTCCCTTCCTTGGACACATTCCAGCTCCTCAATGTCCTTCTTCTTATGAGGGACCCAGAACTGCCCCCAGGGCTGGAGGTGCTCCAGCACTGCCAGCGCAGGGGATGGGCACTGCCCTGGTCCTGCTGCCACACTATTCCTGATCCAAGCCAGGTGTCCTTGGCCTCTGGCACACCTGGACTCACCTTCTGCTGCTGACGAGCACCCCAAAGGTTTATTCCAAGGCAATGGAATATTGTGGGAGTTCTACAGGCATGTTTGAGATTCCACTTCATTCTCATGGTTCCCCCCTGGTTTTAGTATCAAAATTCAGCTAAAGAAATGTTCCAAAGAGCAGGCCCAGCAGCTCATCTCACTGAGGAGCAAATTCTCATGTCCTTCCAGCTCTTTCCAAGCAAAAGAGGCCTCAGGTGCCTCATGCACCTATGGTGCATTTCTGTAAATAATATTTGCTGTGGGTTAAAAGAAAAACTGTCACGCTGGGGAGCAGGCACAGAAGGGACTCAGACACCACTCAAATACCACTGTTGGGCTTGTAGGAGTAAGGACAGGCCTTATGTTCTCAGCTCCAGCTCATCCCCTCCTGGAGAACAGCCCTCCCAGCATTGTGTTCTCTGCACCTTCTGGGCATTCTCTATTTATATCTTGTTGATCCAAATGCGAATCAGTCCTAATTTAGCTTCTTGACAAGCTCATGGGGGAAGTGAAGGTCTGGCCTAGAGCTGAAAAATCTTCAAGGAAGTTTTTCAGGTCTCTGACAGTGGCCTCTGGACACCGCAGGGCACCGGCCTTCAGAAGAGATGCTCCTCTCAAGGGAGCTTGGTGCCACAAGTGACAAGGGAAAAGTGGGAAGAAAAGCCTTATTCTGAAGAAAAAAACAGAGAGAGAGTTGTTTCCTAGGTGATCCAACAAAATCCGGAGGTTTGCATGAAATATGCATTTGGTTTCCTAAGGCAAAAATCTTGAAAATATCCTTTGAAAAAGTGAAGAGCACCACAATGCTCAGAAAAGATGGATTTTTCCATAGGCAGGAATGACCTGCTTCCACCTGTACCTACTGCAGGGAGGCAACCACAAAGCCAATTCCCCTCCCCTCAGAGAGGCTTCAAAACCTCCTCACAGCCCTTCTATAAGAACGGGTCCAAACAGGGCCCTCCGCTATTATTCAGCTCAAGCTGCTGACCCCACACAAGCATAGAAAACTTTATCAGCAACTCTCAAAACCTGGAGAGCAGTTGCTGGATAAATTTACTTCTTTGGCTTGGACTCCCAGAGGTTGGAAAAGACCTCCCAGACCACTGAGCCCAAGCTGTGCCCAATCCCAGAGCACTCAGTGCCAGGTCCAGGTGTTCCTTGGACACCCCCAGGGGTGGGGACTGCAAACCTCCCTGGGCAGCCCCTTCCAATCCCTGGCCACCCTTTCCAGGAAGAAATTCCTCCAGATCTAGAATCTTCTAGATTCTTCCTGAAGAATTCATTAGATCAGCAGCTAAAAAAATTCTGTCTCAACAAATTTAATGAATCAATATCTGACAGGTCACAGGGTGTGCTCTAGTCATAAACAAGTTTAAATAGGTGAACTCTGGGCTTAGCCTGCGCCTGTTCAAGCTGCCCAGTATTTATGCTTTTAATGTATTTTCCGTGCAAATAAAGAAGTGTATTAGACTGAAAATTTCAAAGAGCAGACCCTGATGTTGCTGTTGACAGTGAACAACTGCTTCACACGTGGTTTGGTGACCTTAAGGAAGCCACAAAGGAAGGCTGATGCTGCCTCAGAAATAAAACATTCACCCCAGCTCACCAAAACGCCCTCTAACACCTTCCCACTAACACCCTCCTGCCTCAGAGACCTGCAGGAGCAGCACATTTTTTGCTTAAGAATCTTCAAAGAAGCTGAATCATGAAAACACAGCAGGGATGAACTCGAGCAGTCCTTTTTTATGAATCGCTGCTTTGTTCAGGAGAATTATTTAAGGGAAGCAATGAAATCACCTGATAATTACAATTCCATTTCTATAATTCACTCTTCAGGCCCCTGTTAAAGCTTCACGTGAACCAATTTTCAGCAGAGAACAAACACAATCTGCAAATCCACTGGGAACAAGGTCTAACATCAGAGATGTGACAAACCTGCCCTGAGCACGGGGCAAGGCTGCACGTGCCAGCAGCAAGTGCCACCCTGGGCCAGTAAGGTTTGGTAGGACATGGGGAAGTCAAGACTAAAAGGAAAAACCTGATGATTTGTTTGTTAAAAATTCAAAGGGAAGAATGCAGCAATGAGGAGAGATTCCCCCTGCCCCAGCACTGAGGGTCACTCCTGGACTGCCCTTACTCTGGGGTAAGAGGCAGGATGCCAAAACTTGTATTTCTGACGAGAGAAACACTTCATTTTAAACAGCTTAGGATGGAAATTGTTTCCCAAGAAGGGCAAAGGGAGGCTGAGGCTGTTCCCAGCCTGTGCTCCTGCAGTCGGGGCACAGAGTCACTCCCACTCCCCAACAGCTCTCACTGGTGCTCAGGCTGCAGATCCAATGCCCAACCACAACAGATGACCTGAGGAAGTGCCTTGCTTGGAAAGGGAAATGCTCAATTTTCAAATGTCAAATCCTTGTCCTGTTAACCTTCAAATTTCAGTAGCATTTGACTTGCTCTGTTCACTTCAGGCTCACCTGGACATTTCTGTCTGTACCAGCAGGAGGACAAATGGTTCCCTCAAGAAGGGCTAGACCCAAGTGTGGGTTTGGGTGGGATCATTTGATCTGTGACATGGAGGTGCTCTGGAATCCCCAGGCTCACACTCATCCCTGAGGATCCCACAGCACTTGCAGGCTTGTCCTCAACAGTGCTGACATCATGGAATCATGGAATGGTTTGGGTGGGAAGGACCTTAGAGACCACCCTGGGCCACCCCTGCCATGGCAGGGACACCTCCCACTGTCCCAGGCTGCTCCAAGCCCTGTCCAGCCTGGCCTGGGACACTGCCAGGGATGGAGCTTCTCTGCTGATGGCTCCAAAAGCTGTGCCAAGGAATCCTGTGCTGGGCAGGCCAGCAGAGAACCAAGTCCCACCTCTCTGAGAAAAGAAATCAACAACAATTTAAACTTTCAAAAGGGAAAAGAAGTTACAAGATAATTTAAAACCCACCAGGCTGCAAGTCTATAACCCTGCAGTATTTGTGATTTCAGCTGAGCTGGCCTTTTTATGCACCCACAGTCAGCTAAAGCTGTGCCTCTGAGAGCACCGAAAGCCTTTCAGGCTCAGGAGAAATCCTCTTTATGCTGGGTAACACCTATT
This sequence comes from Origma solitaria, assembly GCA_013397895.1. Taxonomy (NCBI): domain Eukaryota; kingdom Metazoa; phylum Chordata; class Aves; order Passeriformes; family Acanthizidae; genus Origma; species Origma solitaria. The sequence goes on along the minus strand of VZRL01000804.1, from coordinate 85,838 downwards.
CCATCCCCAGACTGCTTCTACCGTTGAAGTGCCGGGATCTCAGTACAACCAACCCACAAAAATCGGATTTTTCCTGCCCAGTCACAGTACGGAAACACGGCCTGTGGAATGCTCAGGGACCCCTTCACACACCACAAACAACAAATGCTGCTCGGACCCTTGTGGACAGGCAGGAGCTCAGTCCTTGCAGTCAGGGAACAGGATAAAGTGTGGATGTGTGCTTCAGCAATCTGCTTTGCCCTGTGCGTGCACAGGAGATTGTCCTCGGGAGCTGAACCAGGAGCAAGAGAAACACAGGGACTTAAAGGCCGAAAAGCTGCAGAGCAGTGACCAAGAGAGAACTCCCACACTGAGCTCATCACACACAGACCCCGAGTGATTCCCCTCACCATCATTCCATTGCCATCCAAACCCACAATTCCCACCATCACATCTCAAACAACTGAACATTGTCCTTTTTACAGTTAGCCCACTTTAGCCAGGAACTACAGCTGGGATGAGTTCATTAAATGAGTTAGAAGAAGAATTATTTTCTTTTCAGCCTAACTTGAAAAAAGCCAGGGGAAATTCTCCTGAATTTCTCTGTTCCTCAGGGAGGTTCAGCTCAAGTGCTGTGAGGTTGTAAAGAGAAGTTTGGATTCAGACTCCCCTGCTCCTCCTTCAATCCTCACACCAACACTCACTTCACCAGTGAACCCCATTCTCACAGAGAACATGGCCACAGCAGCACAAAACTCCACTGAAATCTTTTTGCTTGCAAAGCAATTAGGGGTTTCTGTTTTTATAAACACAAATCACTGCTCAATAAACAATACAACTCACTACCACTTGCGAAGTTTTATTAGAAAGTGAGATTTTGTGCTGCAGAATGAATTGTGTAGATGTAATATTTGCAGAATCCTAAGGAATAACCATGCACATGGGGACCAATTGCAATAACATGTTTTTAGTAATAAAAAGAATATACAGCTTCTTAGAAACACCTTAACATCCACAGCCCTGGCCTGACAATGAAATTTGGTTTGTCTGCTGGCCTTGTAAAATTCAAAATTCCTTCCCTAACAGACATTTTAAACTAGCATCATTAGGAGCTACCCAGAAAATCAGGCAAGTCTGTTTTACTAATTAGTTGTTTAAACCTTCCAACCAAAATAACAAAAACCCAGTTCTGCTACGAAAAATGTCAGACCCAAACCAGTTATGTAGAATGAAGTGATTTTATCACAGAATCATGGAATGGTTTGTGTGGAAGGGTCCTTGAAGACCATTCAGGTCCCACTCCCTGCCTGGGCAGGGACTCTACAACCACAGATTATTTGTACCTCTGACGGAACGAGGCCTCAGCAGCCGCCCAGCCTTGGTGCCCCCAAAAACCCCTCTGCAGCTCCTTGGGACTGCCCTGCACTGCTGTCCCCAGGGTCAGCTCCTGGGCCCCTGCACCGCCAGGACCCCCAGCCCTGGTACCTTGCGGACGTGGCACGAGAAGAGAATCTTCATGTACTTGTCCTTGCGCTTCAGCTCGTTGGCCACAGGGGCGAAGGAGGCCGAGCTCTGGGGGCTGTCGGGTTTCTGCAGGAGAAAACACAGCCTCAGCACTTTTCTCCGGGGGCTCAAGGAAGAGGGTATGGCAGTGGCCATGGGACATGGCTCCCTCCACCCTTCTGTGCTTGGGGAAACCAAACCTTGGCACATCAAAGTGCTCCAAGGAAGGATGGAGTAAAGGGGAGCAATCAAAGCTGCCCGGACAGGATTTCTTTGTTGCTGCTGACTCTGCTGTTTTCCATTCTATCCAGCATTTCAGCTTCCCAGGGAGGTCTGTCCTTCCCCATTTGCAGAGCCAGCTGATGGCATTGCTTTAATGCTGCTCGGGATTCACAAAAATCACTCCTAGTGCAGTGCAAGTGAAGATTCTGAATCACCTAAACCCATCTACAGAGCCAATTTCCAAGTACTTCTCCACCCAAGAAACCACCGCTCATTTTCCCGCGTTTCCCCCCTTTCAGCACCTCAAAACCCAGGCTCACCAGGGCGATGTAGTTCCCCTGCCAGGCTCTCTGGAGGCCAATGTCAGCCCTGTGGCCCTTCAGCAGCTCCATGGCAGCCACCTTGGCCCTCAGCTGAGGCAGCAGCTCCGGGGGGACGCTCCGGATGAGTTCGGCCGCTCTCCACCTGCCACCAAAGTGACCCTGGGTCAGCCCCACAGCCCCAGCACGCCCTGCAAGGACTCGTGCTGCCAGAGCAGCACCACAAGGACACCCTCAGAGTCCTGCCCGTGCATTCTGACAGCTGGGAGCTCAGCTGAGGTTTTAAGGTCGTGTCTCACCTCCAACCCTGACAGGTTTGGGTGCCACACTCCCCATCCCACACCCACAAATCAGTGCACCTGTTTGCAATGAAGTGTTTGCAAGCCCATTTTTCAGCTCATTTACAGCATCATTCTCCTTTAACAGCTGAATTTGGCCCTTCAATTCAAACTGTGCTGTGGAAAGGGCAGGGCAGCCCCTCCATTGCTCCACACCACATCCCAGCCTTCAGAAGCAGCACCAGAGCTCCAGGATTAATGCTATAAAAAGACTTTTAGCAACAAAAATTCTGTAGTTCTGATAATCGAGCTAATTCTGAAAGCAGGATTCTCTCCCCAGACAGGCTGTGGGTGGATGGATGTCTCTCCTGCAAGAGACAGCTGGGGAAAATAACAAAGCTGCCTTGATCTAGAGCTGCTTGCTGGAACTGCCCTGCAAGCCGATGGCTGGACAGGAGCTCTCTGAACGCCCCTCTAGCCAGCATTTCTCTTGTTCAGCCACTTTCATAAATCATCGTTTTTCAAATTGGAATTGTAACTACTTTGCCTAGAGCTTCCCAGAGGAAAAAAAAATCACCAGCCTTTAGATACAGGGAGGTTTAATGAAGGTATAAACACCTGTTCTGCACACAGAACATGGGTGACCAGGGGAACATCGCTCATTTTACTGCAGAAAACACTGCATTACTACGAGAAGTCTTGAGGAAATCGAGAAGATTCTTTTTCTCTTCCCCCTCATTCAGGAGCAGCTGCTCTTTCCTTTGGAAACCAACCAGAAAGGCCAGGAAGGGACCAAGGAAAGAAACACAATGTCCATCACAATGGAAGGGCCTAGGATAGTGGAAGGTGCCCTTGCCCATGGCAGGGGGTGGCACTGGAGGGGCTTTAAAACCCAAACCATGCTGGGATTCTGGGATTCAATGGCAAATCTCCAGAATGGGTTGATCTGCCTGGCCAAGGGCACAAAGCCACCGACACCGATGGATGTCCCTCAGTCCCGTGTCCCCTGCTGGGGGCTCCCCAGTGGGTGGGAGCCGAGGTAACGATGGGGATGAACAGCACGGACTCTCCTTAGAGCGCCCAGAGGAGCGAGCGAGGATTTCACAAGGGTAACAAGGCCCTCATTCTGTACGGTTTTATTATCTGCTGCATGCTGGGCTGTACCTGTGGTAGATGTCCTGCAGAGCCTCCTCAAAGCGCCGCAGCACCTTGGGCGGGGTGGGCCAGGGGATGCTGCGGCCGCGGTCGGGCAGCAGGCGCACGTCGCGGAAGCGCCGCACGACCTCGCGCAGGTAGGAGCGAACCTTGTGGCGCCGGTAGTGCCGCACGATGGTCAGCGCCGCCCGCGTCCGCCGGTAGCGCAGCCGGGCCAGGGTGCCCCTCCACACCTGCGCCAGGGAGAGAGTGAGCAGGGAAACGAGAATTGGTCGCTTTCTGTGCTCTTCCTGTACTACACGGATTTATAGTTTTATTTCAAGGGAAGGGACTTCCCAGTGCCAATGAAATCCAGGTAAAACATGACTGAAAAACACTGTGTTTGTGACTGAGATCCCAACACAAGAAAGGCATGGGCCTGTTGGAGCAAGTCCAGAGGAGGCCACGGAAATGATCAAAGGGCTGGAGCCCCTCTGCTCTAGAGCCAGGCTGGGAGAGCTGGGGGTGTTCACGTGGAGAGGAGGAGGTTCCAGGGAGACCTTGGAGCCCTTTCCAGGGCCTAAAGGGGCTCCAGGAGAGCTGGAGAGGGATTGGGGACAAGAGATGGAGGGACAGGACACAGGCAATGGCTTCCCAGTGCCAGGGTTATGTGGGATATTGGGAAGAAATTCTCCCCCATGAGGGTGGGGAGGCCCTGGCCCAGGTTGCCCAGAGAAGCTGTGGCTGCCCCTGGATCCCTGGAAGTGTCCAAGGCCAAGTTGGACAGGGCTTTGTACAGTGGGAGGTGTCCCTGCCCATGGCAGGGGTGGCACTGGATGGGCTTTAAGATCCTTTCCAACCCCAACCATTCTGAGGTTCTGAGAACAACCCAACACACCCAAGGGGACTGAAGGGAACGAGCTCCTGGCCAGCCCCAGCCCCTGGAGGGCTGCTCTCCCAAGGAAGGGGTGGGAACAGAGACCATTTCAGTGGCTGAAGGAAAGAGCTGGGGAAGCAAGGCAGGACAGGGCAGCGAAGGGAAAGGCAAGAGCAGGGAGCACAAAGGCACAGCAGAAAGCAGCAGTGCTGCACTGAGCACAGCGACCAAACCCAGAGAGCCTGGACTGAGGAACTCATCCGTGCGTGTGGAGAAAATAATGTACAACACATTCCTGATTTACTCCTTGGAGCCATGAGGCAGACTGAGGGAGGGCAGCAGCCCCTGCCCCACACCTGCTGTGCTCAGCACTCACTTCCACCACGCAGGTACAGCTGTGCCTTTAGCTCAGCCCTCGTGCAGCTCCAGCCATGCAAAAGCCATTGGAGCTGCTGGGAAGCTCAAGGCTCGAAGCTGCCTGGCTAAACCTCACTTGCACGGGGCCTGGATTTCACCCAGAGTGTGCAAGGCTGGATTAAAGCTGGCATTTCCCTGTCTGAGGGCAGAACAGGCTCTGAAACTCTGAATCTCACAGAATCACGAACTAGGATCCAAACACTGAGCATCCAAAGAGTACTGGGAAATTTTTTTAAAGAAAAGCAAAGATTTGGATTGCTTGAGATAGCTAAGCATAGACTGAAAGGGCACAAAATATACCTGTAAGGGATGTATGGACAATAAACAAGATCAGCTGGGAAAAACCCTATTGCCAACTTCTCATTTTTGAATTTAGTAAGAACAGAAATGAGGAACAAAGGGCTGCAGGCTGCAGTGAAAGAGCCCTTGGGTGCTACAAAGGATCTCAAGGAAAGAACACACAACAGTAAATCTGTGTAAGCTGCTCAAGACTCTGCAGAGCTTCACTTCTGTCAGCTTTGCCCTGGCCCATTTGAGACACAGAACAAGGTCTTGATTTTGCTTCCTTGGGCTGGAAGCTGACATGCTGTTGAGGGAAGTCTCTCGCTGTGGTTACTTTTTCCACCAGTCAGACATCCGTGGAACAAAGGCTGGAACAGATTGCCCCGATGTTGTATCAGCTGCATCGCTGCAGAAATTGGCTTCACAGCAAGAGGTGTCACCATTGTACAAACACTGGCCTCCCAAATCCAATTATCCAGCCCAGGCATGCCCCTGGCTACACACACAGTGAACGATTAATGAAAAGCATGTTCTCAAATCAAGTTGTCATAACTGGAGAACCCCCTGCCAGCGAGGACCTTCCACAGCACCACGGCAGTGCCTCAAAGGTGAGGAAACAGTCAAAGGGAAGGACAAACTTCTCCCAGGGAATGGGGCACAAATATTTTTAAATTAACTGTTTTTCTGGCTTGGTTCTTTTCCACTGCAGGGCTCATTTCAGCTCAAAGCAGCCCCTCAGTAATGCTGAGCTGCCACAAGACCTGGCTGCCTGATGGTCCCACAGAGCCTTCCAGAAACATGGACAATCAATCCTAGGGACAAGAGGAGGTGCCAAAGCACCCTGTTGGGCAGGCATTTGTGTAGGTGTGAGCAGCCCTCTGCCTTGGGCAAACTTCTCCTACCCCAGGCTGCTCCCAGCCCTGTCCAGCCTGGCCTTGGACACTTCCAGGGACCCAGGGGAGCCACAGCTGCTCTGGGCACCCTGAGCAGTGCATTTCCAGAACAAGCAGTTCCAGGATGGAACCAACACCTTGCTCAGGTTTAATATTGGGAGAGCACTACCCAACAGACCTATTCAATCCTCCTCCACCTCCAGCTCATAACTCAAGAACATTGAGCCCTGTTAAATGAAATTTAAAAACAGTTTTTTAGAGTGAAGTTTACATGGTCTTTAAGAGATTCTCCTGTTGCAAAGGCACTGCTCTGTTGTGTGCTGGGGGCCAAACCCCAACAGAAAGATTTGTGCCTCCAGTGCTCTGCTTCTCCCCTTTGTCTCTCTGCACCCAAGATAAGATCCACGGGATTTTTGTGCAGAGTTCAGAAGAGATCCAGCAGTTCCCTCCCTGAGACCTGGCTGTCAGAGGCACCTCTCAATTACCCCTTCAATCCAGCCACATCCCAGCCAGCTGGGGGCTTCAGAACTTGCATTTAGAAAATCTTTATGGCCAGGGTAAAGCAGCCTGGGATGGCAGAGCCCTGTGTCATCCCTACCACTGGCAAGAATAAATCCATACTTCCCTTTCCCCCCTCCTGTGGCTTTCCCTGCTGGTTAGCCTGATTTCCCACGGGATGAGACTGAAGATCACCCTGTCCCCACCTGACCTCCCCAGATTGCCCTGATAGCTCCCCAATCCTGAGCCAGCTCCAGCCAAGCTGACAGAGGAGCAGCAGCCTCGAAGAGGCAAAGTCCCTTTATCTTTCAGGGAAAATCAGCCGCAGGGCAGAAGGAGCCTGAAATCAGAGTGACATTGCTGGAACGGCTTCAGCTCCAGCTCCAGAGCCATCTGCCTCCCCAGATCCCAAATCCCACCCAGCAGACACGGAGCCACCGACTGCCAGCCAAGCACCACAGGCACAGGCCACCAGGAGGGCCTGGCAGCACTCCAGAGGGATGAGGAGGTGGAGATGTGTGCAGGGCACAGGGAGCGGGTGGAGAATGTGATGGCTCCCAAAACCTGTGTGGTGACAGTTTTCCAAGTGACCCCTCTGGAGCAGACTCCAAAGCAGTCGATTCTGCCATCGATGAGAGCACAGCCCAGGGACCAAGCAGGAGCAGGGGGACAGGACATGGAATGGATTGTCCCCACAAGGAGAGCCCAAGGAGACACGGCGGGGGAGAGGAATAACCACAGTATTGTTGGTTCCTCAACGTGAGCAGGCAGGGAAGGGGCCCGTGAGTAAATCACAGACTCAAGAGCGGAGATAGAATGATGATTATGTTGAAAATGGAAAGAAAAGGAGATTTTTTGCTTTAAAAAAAAATCCAAACAGACCATAAACCAAACAATAAACCAACCAAACAACATTCCCCCATCCAGCCCCCACCCACAGGCTCTCCTCACCGCTTCAATCCCTTTGCCTTCTCTATGCTTTGTCCTCCAAAAGGTCAGGGGAGGAAAAATTAAGAGGCCAATTGAAATCAGGACTAAAGGGCTGGGAGAGGGATAAAGGACAAGGCTGGAAAAACAAAGTCTGAACACAGCTGAAACTCCTGAACATTACGAAGAGTATTTATTTCTACAGCTGCTCCCAGTGAGGGAGTCCCTTGCTGTTCTTTCTTCACTCTCTAGAGACCTCTATCAATTGCACAGCCTTTTAAATGGGGTATTTCATAGAATCATCAACCGTGGAATCCCAAACCCCAGCTGGAAGGGCCCTTAAGGATCACTCAATCCCACCCCTGCCATGGGCAGGAACACCTTCCACTGTCCTAGGCTGTCCCAGCCCAATCCAACCCGGCCTTGGACACTCCCAGGGATCCAGGGGCAGCCACAGCTTTCCTGCAGTGCCTTTCACTCCTTTAGTTACAGCCATCCCAGAGGCGGAAGTGACCCCTGGGGACATGAAAGGGATACCCTCCTGCACAGCCCTGGGTGCTCAGTGATCCCAGCAGTGATCCCAGGGCCAATCCCACTACTCCCAGTGCAGCAGCAGCTTTGGCAGATTTTAAAACTGGGATGTGTACAAAAAGGAACAGAGCATTCACCCAAAGCAGGAGTCACATCTCAGCTTAGGGGAAGCACAGTTTTTTTCCCTTAAAGAATGTTTAATTCACGTGTTTTTTGACAAAAATTTAATAAATTAAAATTCAGATGACTGGCAGGGGAGATTTGAACATACGTTTAGAATCAGTTTAAAAACCTTCGTGAGCTTCTAGGAGAGTTTCTAAGATTAAAGAAACCTCACCCAGATCACATCCATCACCTCAGCAGAGCATAAATCCTCCACACCCATCTATGCATTACAGTCTGCAGACTGCAGGCTGATCCATGCTCTGAATGGAAATTTTAAAAAGAGAAAAAGGAAAGGAAAGGAAAGGAAAGGAAAGGAAAGGAAAGGAAAGGAAAGGAAAGGAAAGGAAAGGAAAGGAAAGGAAAGGAAAGGAAAAGGAAGGAAATGGGCCCTGCAGAGCATAGGGAGAGCCAGCAGAGCAGCCAGGGTGGGCCCAGGATGCTGGGATCGCCTCGCCTGTAGATCTTCCATGGAAAAAGGGATAATCTAGATTTGACCTAGATGCTGCAATCCCTGCGAGTGCAGAAGAAAAACCACACAGCTCCCAATCCAAACACATGAGCGAGCAAACAAATGCCCAGGATTCAGCAAACAAACCCAGCTCGGCTAAATTAAACCCCAGAGTTGTATTTTGGAGCAGTTCTGCAAGGAAATAAACCTTGGAAAACTCCTCCATTCCAGCTGCACCACAAACACCTCCTCCCACCACCCTTCCTTCCAGCCCCAACCACTCCATGATCAATATTCCATGTGCCCCAGCCCATGGTTTGCCCTGCAGGCAGCCCAACTGGAGAGAATCAAACAAATGCCATAATTCACGCAGGATAAAGCTCCCTGCTCAGCTCTGGGGGCTCTCACACGGGCAGGGTTATTAAATATTTACGTGCCAGAGCAGAGGAGCCGCACGCGCCACGGCCACGAGGCCTCAGAGAAACGCTCTCATCTGCAGTGATCCCAGCCCTGACTGCTCCAAAAGGTCACCTCCCCCAGGGCAGGGGCTGAGGGAGGGGTGCAGACCCCACTCACAGCCCCCAGTTTGTGATCTGCCTTTTCCCAGTTCGAGTAAATTTAAATCCCGTAAAGGTTCGAGGCAAAGGGTTTAAATCAAAGGCTCCCCGTTCTCCCAGATCCCCTCAGAGAGCAGCGAGGGAGGGGAAGAGCTGCTTCATTTCCCGAGAGCTGTCTTCTCTTTTCACATGAGTCAGCTGAACAATGTTCATTCTACTGCTTTGCTTAATAGCAACAATATTCCAGAGGCTGGGAAAGGGAGAAGGGTCCTGCTCTGAGATTAATTAGCTGGCACTAACAAGAGCATGTCCGCTAATGAACAGAAAATCACCGAAGGAGCTGTGGTTCAGCAGCTCCAGGTTTCTCCTGCAGCTCCTCTGTGGCTCAGCACAGCTGCAGTGAACACCTGCTGAGGTTCCAAGCCTTGGGAAGCTCCCAAGCACCCCTGACACAGAGCTGCTGGTCCATGGTGCCCTTTGGGGCCTGACAGGGCACCCTGGCTGCACCCTGCAGGATTTCCTGCACCAGCAATCACAGCATCTCCTGAGCTGCAGGGACCCCCAGGATCATCCAGTCCCACCCCTGGCCCTGCACAGACACCCCAACAATCCCACCCTGTGCACTCCTGGAGGGTTGTCTGAACACTCCCGGAGCTCTAGCAGCCTCGGGGCTGGAACCATTCCCCTGCCAGGGAAGGAAAATGTGGTGGGGAAGGAGGAGACAACTTTATATCAATAGATTATGGGAACTGCCAGAACTCCTGGGTCAGGGAAGCAGAGAAGTTTCCAATCACCAGAACAAAGCTGCTGCCATCAGAAGGGGGCACAAGCCTTCTCTCAACCCTTGAAAATTCAAGGTAGAGTTTTTCATGTTGAAGACACTGAACAACAGGTCAACCATACCTTTCACCATCTCCAGTGTTTATTGCTGGGAAAGGCTGCAAGGACAACCAGAAGCACAGAACAACCTCCAAACCTGGAGAAATTCAATTATCTGGAACACTTCTTATGGGAAGAGAGGACTGAGAGGGGATGTGACTGATGTCCAGAGTTACAGAATCACAGAATGGTTTGTGTCAGAAGGGACATTACAGCCCATCCAGTGCCACCCCTGCCATGGGCAGGGACATTTCCACTGTCCCAGGCTGCTCCAAGCCCTGTCCAGCCTGGCCTGGGACACTGCCAGGGATCCAGGGGCAGCCACAGCTGCTCTGGGCACCTGGGCCAGGGCCTCTCAGGGAGGCATTTCTTCCTAATGTCCAATCTAAATCTACTCTTCCAGCTCAAAGCCGTTCCCTCTGCCAAAGGTGGCTGCAAAACAGAAAACCTGGTGGGACAGGCCTGCAGCGTCATGGAACAGAAATCCAGCAGGTGTTATTGGATGAGAAAACCCATTCCCTGCTCCTGCCGTCCCAAATCCAAATATCCAGTGGGACTGGGGAAGTGCTCAGGAGAGACGGTGCACCCTGGCCCTGCTGCTGTGCTCCTGAGGCACGGCCTGGCTGTCACCCTTGGAGACACAGCCATGGTGTCCATGGACCTTCGGTCTGACTGCAGCTGCAGCAGCCTAAAACTGCATGTACTGGGGGAAAACCCTCACCCACTGAGGAAAAACCCTCACCCATTGAGGGAAAACCCCTACATCTACTGAGGGAAAAACCATACACCTATTGAGGGAAAAACCATACATGCATTGAGGAAAAACCATACACGCATTGAGGGAAAACCCTACATGTATTTAGGGAAAGAAACAATCCCTACAACTCTTGAGGGAAATCCCCTACATCTATTGAGGGGAAAAAATGAAACCCTACATCTATTGAGAGAAAAATCCTTTATCTATTGAGGGGAAAAAACCAACAAAACAACATCTATTGAGGAAGAAAAACAAACCCTACATTTATTGAGGGACAAAACCCAAACCCTACATCTAATGAGGGAAAAACCCTACATCTCTTGAGGGGAAAAAAATCAACCTTACATCTATTGAGGATGAAAACCAAACCCCACATTTATTGAGGGAGAAAACCAAACCCCACATCTATTGAGGGAGAACACCCTTGAGTGAAGCAGCTGAGGATTCAGCTCCATCTCTGGAGCTGTGGCAGCCCTGCTCTGCTGAGAGCCTTTCCAGAACAAAGCAAATACAGGGAAAGCAACCATGCAAAGCCCTGGAAAATGTGACACAAACACCAGCGGGACACGCTCTGCTGCTGGGGACAGCAGTTTGAGTCACGGGGGAAATAAATAAACCACAGAGCAGTTGGGGTTGGAAGGGCTCTCTGGAGATGACCCAGTCCAAAGCCCTGCCAAGGCAGGGTCACCTGGAGCAGGTGACACAGGAACATGGCCAGGAGGTCACACATGCAGAAACCCTTCAGCAAACACACATCAAGCACTGTACACTTATTTTTGCCCCAGAGGCGCACAACCAGCACAAGTGACAAACTCCCTCCAGGGACTGGGATTTGCTCCAGAGTCTCCTGTCAGGAATGAAGATCCACACAGAAATTCTCTTGTTATAGGTTCCCCTCATGTGACCCTGGTATTTCTGCTGTCCCCTGGAATTCAGATCTTTCCCAAGTTCAGGTCACTGACCTCTATTTGTGCTTTTTGCCCTTATTTACACCACAATGGCAGCTCTGTCACAGTTCAAACAAGGCTTAAAGACACCTTGAGGTGCAGCAGATCAGAACCTTTGAAAAGGTGGAAAGCTCAGGCACAACAAAAGCTCATTCCCTGCCATGAAAACAAGGTGGAAGCACCAGCAGCAATGGCTGAATCTGCTCTTCCCAATTTGTCTGTGGGACACATGGATGAGCATGGAAAAAAATCCTCTCCAACTGTGAAAGGCAGACACAGAACCTGAAATGATTTACAAGATCAGAGCCACCAAAGGTTTGTTTAACCAACTCATCAGAGCACAAACATTCTCTCTGATGCTGGCAACAGGCTCAGGGAAGAATTTAAGGTTTTCTTTGTTCTCCTGCACATGCATTGGGAATAACAAACCAAGCTATAAGGTAACTCCAGGAGCCATGAAGCTCCAGGTCCCCAGGCTGGGACAGCAGACCCTGGAACAGGCTGCTGCCCTGCTCTCCATACTCTGCTGGGCCATATTTGACACAGTGGCGCACACTCACAGCACCTCCTCTCCTCCTCCCCTGCTCCACAATAATGGGTATTTACACTTACTGAGGTCACAGCCCGTTTGCACTGCGTTTCCTGGAGCACGAGAGGGACAACAAGAAGGTTTCCAGGTGTCTCCAGGCACCTGCTACTGAAAGGGCAGGGTCTAACTCACTACTTGTCCCCCATGGGCAAATCCCCAGTTCTCAGCAGCATGACCATTCCTCTGAAGGCAGCTGAGCTGTTGTGGGGCTAAACTGGCAGAAAATTCCCTCTTCTCTTTTTGTTTTTTAGTAAGAGGTTAAGCATTTTTAGAATATTTTGGCATTTTTTGGGGTGGGCATGGTGGAGTTTTTGCCTCAGTGCATCTACTGGAAGTAGCCAGGGGTGTTCCTAGCCCAGGGAAGGGGAGCAGCCCGAGCAGAGCCGTGGGATCAGTCGGTGTCAGTGCAGGGGACAGAGCCAGCTCTTCCTCCTTCCCTCCACCCGGTGCTGGCAGCTCCCACCCCCTGCTCCTCAGCAAGGAGCCACAGCATCTCCTGTCACAGCTCCTCCCTTCCAGATCAAAGCCTGTGTTCAGGATACAAACCCCCATGTCATTATAGACCTGTTTTGCTGATAGTCAGCATTCACAGCATTCCCTCGGGATGGGAATGCCTGCAGTCCACAGGCAAATCCACTGCATCCCTTTTATCTGGGTCACTGGCCCAAGCCTGCACCAGAGTGCTCCTGCCCCCCTTAACCTGACAGAAACACCTCCTGTGTCCATGGAGAAGCTTCCCTGGGAGGCTGAGGCTTCCCTGTGTCCTGAGCTCCCTGGGCAGGAGCGAGAAGGTGAGGTGAAACACAGAATGGTGACATGGGATGGTGACATGGGATGGTGACATGGGACGGTGACATGGAACGGTGACATGGAACGGTGACATGGAATGGTGACATGGAATGGTGACACGAGATGGTGACAGAGGACGGAGACACGGGATGGAGACATGGAGTGGTAACATGTAATGGTGACACGGGATGGTGACACAGGATAGAGACACGGGATGGTGACACAGCAGCCATGGCTCTGTGCTGCTCTCCCCGTGGGTTGGGGAATGTTGCCATGGTGATGGCAGCTCCCAAGCCTCTGCAGAGCCCAGCTGGACACGCTGGGATGCTCAGGGACACCTTGGGACGACCAGGGACACCTTGGGACACCCAAGGACATGCCGGGATGCTCAAGGACACCTTGGGATGCCCAGGGACATCTTGGGTTGCCCAGGGACACCTCGGGATGCCCAGGGCACGTCCCAGGGTTGGCACTGCCCTTGCAGCCCCACTGCCCCTGGGCTCTCCCTGCTGCCAGGCTGTGTCCCAGGAGGGGCTGGGCTGCACTCAAGGACATTCCTGCTGCCTCCGTGCCAGGCAGGAAGATTTCAGGAGCGATTTCCATACGCAGCTGCGCCGGCCTGATAAAATGACACCGAAATAGTGCAGTAAATTATAGTGACAGCAGCCATCATCTGCAGAGCCCGCACGTGCCGGCTGCCCGGGCTTTCTTCCCCGAACAAAGCTCTGCTCTGCACAGCTAATGAGCCTGTGGGAGCCTTTCCAAGGGCAGCAAAAGCGGCAGAGCTTCATGGCAGCTTGGTTTTTTTATTTTTTATTTGCATGATTAACATTAGAGCTGCTCCATTTGCATTCAGGGTGACAATCACAGAGCTGGCAGGAGCACAGGTACAGCAAATAAACCCTACAGCACCACATGAAGCAGTGACAGTCTCAGCAGAGGCTTCTGAAGTGACCCTTTGGTGTGACATCCCCGCTGCCATCTGGGGTTTGTGACACTGGACACAGCTCTCACTTGCTGAATTCTCCTGGAGCCAGCAAGTTGCCACGGTTAAATCACATCACATCTGCTCACTGACTGTGCTGGGGCAGAAGGAAAATTACAGCCTGGAATCTCACTGACATTTTACCATGGAAAAAAAGGAAGCGTGGAAGATAAATCTAAAGGTGAAGACATCCAGGGGATGTGAAACAAAAGAAAGTAAAATGATCTATTTAAACTCAGAGTCAGTTTTAATTCAATTTAACCAAACTCGTGAGCACCATTCCACAAAGGCAGCAGGACTGTTTGGAGGGTTAAGGGTCACTGGGATGATGAAGCTCTCCAGATAATTACTGATCCCTTCTGGAAAGCCTCGTGATTTGCAGGAGAGCAATAAGCCAGAGAATACACATCATTAGAAACAGAGCTGCTAAATGTGGATTCTTTCACTTGCACTCATTCCTGTGCAAAGGAACACACCCCTGGGCCCCAGGCTGGGATCAGCTGCTCCTCACATCTGCCTCAGCTTGTGTCACACAAGTGCCATTGTCACAACACTGCATTTCATCCCCTCTTGTCTTTCCCTTCTCCTCAATTCAAATTTGAGGAACTCCAATGCAACAGAAAGCTCAGTTATTTAAAAGGAAATAAAATCCTTCTAGATGTGCTCACAGTTTGCCTCCCTCAGCCTTTGATGCTCACAGGAAAAACTACAGAAAGGAAAAAACAGGAAGAGTTGAATTTCCCTGTGAGTTTTTAATGAACAATTGAAAGCAAGTGGAGAACAGAAATGACAGGCAAAATTGCCTTGATGCTTTCAGAGCTCAGAGAAGGCCTCATCAGATCCCTGTTCTGGTTTGATCTGTGATTGTTGACTGTTCCCTTTCCAGCACTGCCCGACTCCACCGGCCCCATCTGCCGGCAGCAGAGCAGGGGAGGGATCCCAGGCAGGGCTGGGAGCAGTTAACAACAGGAACATCGAAAAGGGAGAAAAGTCAAGCATTTTCCAGGTAGATTTGACACTGTACAAGGTATCTGATCTATACCTACAGACATCAGCCCCACAGCTGCTCTTTAGGAGATGGGCTGTTTAACAAGCATTTAATGATTCATTAAGTGTTTCTCGGTGTAGCTGCAAGTTCCAGGACTCTGAAAAGCTGCTCTGCATTTGAGAGCCTGGCTGAAGAACATCCAGTGAGTGCAAGCAGAGAGGGCTCAGCTACAGGAAAGGACACCCCAATTTCTCCAGTCCTCAGTACCTTGAGCACTGAGGAAGGAGTTTGTCTTTTCCCTGAAATCCTTTATGAGAGAAGTTAGAACCTCCCTGGAGATTTCTCAGAGAGAAATAACAAAAAGATGCCTCCCTGTCCTACTTCAGTCCTCCATGTAGACTCATGTTGGTCCCTCTGCACCCCAGGGAGAGCAGAACAGGGACAGGGAGGTTAGTGAAGCCACAGAATAACATGCACCAGCATTTTAATTTTTATCACTTTTGCTGACTGTGGCAACAAGGAAACCCCCAGAAGCACCACAGTTACTCTACACCTGATGCCACACAAAACCACTGCAGCAAAACCCCTCGTGGAGCCAGGGAGTTGATCCACTACTCCTAAGCAGGTATTTACCTTCCAGGGGCAAAAAAATCCTTTGCCCTGCTCTCTTTGAGGTTGAGCCCAGTCCAGATCCCAGCCCAGACTGTGTAATTCCGGAGCTGGCGGCAAACTCACAACACTGCCAGGTTGGTGCTATAATTGTGCCTCTCGCTGGATTTATCTGAAGGAGGAGCTTGGAGCTCACTGAGCCATGATCTGCTCCCACAGCCACAAAGCCCGGGGCTCTTAAATTATTCCTCAGTAGCTGCACCTTGCAATTTGCAAAAAAGGTCACCCCTCAATTCCTCCCTCGTTTAATAGAAAAGCTGGAGTCACTTGGGAGCAAGGAGTACCCCTGTAGCTTTATTCCACAAGGAGCTCATTAGCTCACCCCATTCCACTTCAGGGAGAAAGACTCTGGGTTAGAGCCGTGGCCCAGTGACCTCCCTGAAAGCACCAAAGTGGCTCCAGGCAGGAAATTCCTCCCAGGAAACCCCGGTGAGCACAGGGGAAGCACAGCTGAGGATCCAGGAACACCTCCCGGGGGTGTGAGGGGCCCCACAAATCAGCCCCAGGTCACCCCAAAAGAACAAGCCAGACAGAGCTTCTGGAAAAGTGCTGTCCCTTCCAGGGAAGGAAGGTGGGAGAAGATGCTGAGTAGTCCAAGGAAGCTCAGCAGCAGGACAGGCTCAGAACAGGGAAGAAAACTCTGAGCCACAAAGCTGAGAGTCAGGCAGAGCCTGCATCCTCCACAGCCTGAGCTTGGCCTTTCCAGAGAAACTCACTGCACTCAAAAAGTGCAGGATTCCCTACTAAACACAAACCATTCAGCACAACAAATACCAAGAGACCAAGCCTGGACTCGCTGCTTTCTGCTCCCATACTGCTCAAATTAGTTGGTTTTCCAGGAAGGAAATCACATCCACTGCACTGCAGGCACCACAAATGTGAGTGTTGCACAGAACTATCAGAGCTTCCGGGGGGAACTTCTCCTTCAGGCTCTAACTCTTTCCTAGGAATCATTCAGTCCATCAGGTTTGGAGAGTTTGTGCAAACCTGTGTTCCCTGCAGAGCTTTAGGGCAGAGCTTTGGCTCTGTCAAGGTTTTAGACCCATCTGTCAGCAGTTTCTATCTGTGAGGGGCAGGAATGGGTTCAGAGGTTCTGTTCTTTCCCAAGTTCCAAGAGTTTCACAGAAGGTACGCATTTTAAGAAGTTAGTTTCTAAAAGTCTTGAACTATCAACAACCCCTGTTAGGGCAAAGTCAGCCCCACCATTTCTGCTCTTTGCCAGACAGATCTCACTTATACAGAGTTTTCAGCAAGCACTAAAAACAGGGAATCACAGCGTGGTTTGGGTTGGAAGGGACTTTGAACATCAGCCCATTCCACCCCAGCCATGGGCAGGGACACCTTCCACTATCCCAGGCTGCTCCAAACCCCATCCAGCCTGGCCTGGGACACTTCCAGGGATCCAGGGGCAGCCACAGCTTCTCGGGGCACCTGTGCCAGGGCCTGGTGGGACTGGTCTTTAAGGTCCCTCTTCATCCCAACCAGCCCAGGATTCTGGGACTCTACATTTCAGCCAAAAAAGTCCCTCAGGCTCCCAGGCAACCTCCTTCCACTGAGGAAAGAGTTTTTAAACACTGATGAACAACTTTTTAGGTGCTACAGCTCATGGCAAGCTCCCACCACACCAAAGCTACAGAGAGGACCAAGAAAAGAGCTCTGAAAAAACCAAGCAGTGACCAAACTGCAGCGTTCTGGAATCTGTGCAGCAACAGAGCCAGAAAGGAGAGCAAGGGTGGTTCAAGGAACTTGAGCTGAGTGTTCAGGGCAGTGGAGGCTTTACCTTCTGCAGGAAGAGGACAATCCTGATGAGCATCTTGGCATGCAGCTCCTCCAGGGTGAACAGAGTCCGCGGTGTGCGGATGAAGAGCTTGGTCTTGCCGTAGGCCACGTCGTGCTGGAAGCCGTGGCACTCGATGAGCTTCCTCACAGCATCCTTGTCTGAGGGCAGGTCGTGGTTGGGCCAGGTGAATTCCGAGATCATCTTGTACCTGGAATTAAAAGGTACAATTTACAATTGTGAACTTGGCACAGCAGCACTCGAGAACTTCAACAGGTTTTAGAAATAATTATCAACTACAGTGTAGTAAAACTGAAGATAGGTGGAAGAGCCTCAAGACATTCCTCTGTAGGAATCATGATCCTCAAAATACAAGGAAAATGAATATGAGATGCATGTTTTCGTGAGATGCTGAAAAACAATACTGGGAGGAGCTCAGCTTATCAGCACTGATACAACAGGACAAACTCAGCATTAGCCTCCTGCAGATTTCTCTGTTCCATTATTCACACCTTCAGTATCCAATTTTAATTTTTATGTGTTTGTTTGGGTTTTTTGTGAGGAAGGAAAGCTTTGCTTTGTTCACATTCTGCATAAGGAGCCACCTGCAACCAAGTGCTTTGTCAGAAAACCTGGATTTAAAAATTCTGCAAATAATTTTTTCTCGTTCATCACTTTGGGAGCCATTTCTAACAAACTCTGCCACTTCCCCCAGCAGCAGAGCTTTGTCTGTCCCAGTCTGTGCAAACACAGACTGTAACTGTGGCTCAGCAATTCCTCCCATCCTCACTCTCCAAACTCTTTTTCCCTCTAAAGAGAGATGCAGACTGGAACGAAGACATCTACAAATCAAACACGAAGTAACAGGATCAGCCCCAGCTCTGTAAGATTTACCAGCCCTGGAAATGCTGATTAGGGGAACCAGCGTTTCGGCATTTGCAAAAAGCAACAATGAATTTTCTGCATAAGATTTATGGACATAATAAAAGCAGTAATAGACATTTTCCCTGGGATGGAAGCCGCAGCCGCGTTCTAAATAAAACAAGCACTCAGCGAGCTCAGCCACTTCGCACTTCAAAGCCCCCAGCCAAGGCAGGCATCAATCTCAATGCTTCAGACACTCTCAGCTCTCAGTTACACTTAAACGGCCTCACAATCACCCTTTTCCTGGGAGTGGCGGCACTGCAGGAGCTCGGAACAGCCTCACAAGAGCCTGAATGGGAACACATCCCGGCGGCGTGCTCATTCATCAAATTAGCCTTTGCAAGACGCTGTGGAGAGGGGAAAATGGAGGTACACACTGAGCCCAAGCAGGGAACGCCACCCCCGCAGGTTACGGGGATCTCACCGATAAATAAACAGGATTATAAACACCCCCTTCAGACTCCCAGGAGAAGATTTAGCACGTGCTGGCAAAAGCATTCCTGCTCTGAATTATAACGACACACAATGGGACATCAATGCTGCACACTGGAATCTCTTCCCTACTCTCATCAGGGAAATGTTCCTGCAGTAATTAATTCACTGGAAAATCTCTCACCTTGAGACATTTATGTTAGGAAAAAGAAAAAATAAAAGAGCAATGCACTGGCAGTGCAACCCCCCAGAGCGGGGAACAAGGCTGGGAAACACAGGCTGTGGATCAGGCTATGGATCAGGCTGGAAACCAGGCTGTGGTCCAGGCTGTGGATCAGGCTGGGATCCAGGCTGTGGATCAGGCTGGGATCCAGGCTGTGGATCAGGCTGGGATCCAGGCTGTGGATCAGGCTGGGATCCAGGCTGTGAGCCAGGCCTATCTGCTCTTCAAGGAGAAAAGGGATGTCATAGAACTGAAAACTGTCCCAAATGTTAAATCCTCCTCCTCCTTTCCAAAGCATCAGAGCTATGGCACTAAAGACACCCTGATTCTGCTGCCCCCCCTCTCTCCCAGCCCCCAGGAGGTGGAATATCCCAGCTCTCCACTGTTCCTGCTGCTCCCACAGCACGTGGCACACAATGCCACCGACTCCTTCCCCGCAGCACCGGGCACGGCCTGGATGCCACAGCCACTCACAATCCTGGCCTGGTGCTAATTATAGCCAGGCAGAGTCTGGAATAAATGTGCTCCCTGACACCACAGCCCTGCCCCTCTCCTGCCTGCACATCCCCACAGCTTACAAGGTCACTCACACGTGGAACATCCATTTCCAACCACCTTTGTTTCTCCTTCCCCTCTGTACCTCCCTCTGGAAACACCCACCACGCATGGGGCTGCTCCTGGAGTTAACAATTCCCACTCCAGCTGTCCCAAGGACCAAGATTTCTGCAAGCCACTAAATTCTAAAGCTTTAATAAGCAATACTGGGTGTGCAGCTGCAGCTGGGCCACATTGTCCTTCCCAGCCTGCAGTTCACAGCTCTCGGTGTTGATTCCATGCTATGTTTGACATGGCCCAGGATAGGCATGTGGATGCCTCTGTGTGGAAAGGGTTGGATTACACTCGCAAACCCCTTCCTGAAACCCAAACAGCTTTTTTTTTGCTGGTAACTTATACATTAAACCAAGAGAATGCACCCCATCTGTGTAAGTGCCACGTGTGACACCCAACTGGATGATGCTGTGACCACGGGAAGGGACAACTTCTCCTGGTCCAACAGAAAATATTTCAAATTGGAAAGGGCAGCCTGGCTTGCAAAGAGCTCAAAGGAAGCTTTTCTTTATCCAAGGAAAGTTGAAAAGGACATTTATAATGGTCTTAACTGTGCTTCCCTTCATTCCCTACTGAGAGAGCAGAGATATCAACTACCTTACAGGATTTAGGGCTAAATATCAGCAAAATCTTCTCCTACAGAAAGAGAAGTTATTTTTCTGGTTTATATACACATATAGATAAAACCCAGACACTCATGCACTCATATGTGTGTGTTATCTCTTTTCTTTATGTATCCTGATGTTGATCTCCTGTCCCCCAACAGGAATCAGCAAAACAAAACCCACGGATCTGTTCTGGGCTCAGAACACCTGGAAGCCTCAGGGGTCTGTCACGGAGTTAATGTCTGTTTGTGGGCCTGAACTTTATAATATTTTTGTCAACGTAAGCAAACAGGTGACAAAGTTATGTCCCCAAATTGCCTCTTGCTGAGTTACTCAAGATCTGCATCAAAACCTGCCCCACATGCAGTGCAGGAGCCCAGAGCTGAAGGGCCTGGAGTCTCCTCCATGCTCCCAGTCTCCCAATAAACCTGGGAAATAGAAATGAACAGAAATACTGTGTGATCCCTGCTCAAAACCAGCTCAGAAATGTGCAGCTTGTACCACACATCATATCCCCCAGCCCCATGAGGGAATGGCTCACCCAAACACAAGGAACAAGGAATTACTGAAAAACTCTGAAAACAATATCCAGGCCAGAATATTTTTCTCCTTATTTTAATTTAGAAAAGCCATTGCAGACCAGGCCTGGAGCAACCCCCCACACACAAACAGTCTGATCACTCACTCTGGATGTCTACTCCCACTCCAGGGCTGGGGAGGACTCCTGTTCCAGCAGCCCAAAAGCTGAAGCAGTTGCCATGTGCTGATTTGGTTTCCTGGCTGCAAACACTGCTGGGCTGGAGCTCACGGGAGCTCATCAAACATTCATTAAAAACAAAGCAGCTGTTTATATTAATGGTGATTACACAAATCTTAAGAGTAAATTGTAATGAATTCCACATGTGAGGTGAAAGTACACTCTATCCACTGCAGAATGGGTAAGGAAACTGATCCCCAGCACTGCAGGCTGGATTTAGGAAGCCAGAGCCTTTCATTCCACCTTGGGTATTATGATATATCCAGGCAAATCTCCACTGTGAACAGCAAAAGATCTTTCACCAGCACTTTGTTTCTAACTCATGACATCCCACCTGCTTGGAGAGTTTAATTTTTTTCTACTCTCACAGCCCTTTCCTCACCTGATTCAATAACAGAACAAAACCTCCATTCACTGTTCCATCAGAACTCGCAGGGCTCACATTAATTTACTGAAGCCCTAAGACAAATTTCAATCTAAAACGTCATTTGTCACAAGTCTGGAAGGAATTAAGAGGGCAATTAGTATCAAAACCATATTTAATGGGGTCATGATATTATTTCCTTTTTTTTCAGACTTCCAGTTTTAAAGTCCGGGTGTTTTTCCCACATAATGTCACCGTGCGCCATCACGTGCTCCCCCAGACACATCACGTCTGCGTGTCTCTCTCGCTGCAACAATCAGACAATTCAGAGAGAAAACACCAGTTAATTAGCTCAGGTTTTAGGGTGATACTCTGGGGAAGCACCTCATTACACATTCCTGCTGCAGAGCAACACAGCCAATGAGTTTGAGCAGACAAGATGAGCCTGAGCAGCACAAACACCTCGGCACAGGTGAAGCAGAGCAGCTCCTGTGGGATCTGCGTTTCGGCTCATCCAGGAGCTGATTTAAACCACCCCCACCCGAGGAGCTGGGCAGTCCCTGGCAGCCTCTCACCTGTGCAGGAACTTCTCGTAGGTCTGGCGGTAGGCGAAGCCGGCGCGGCGCACGCGCACGTTCTCCAGCAGCCCCAGGTACTCGACCTGGTGCCGGCAGCGCTCCTCATCGAAGAGCTGTGGGGACTTCTTGTCGTTGGGCTTGATGCAGCGCACGTAGTAGGGCTCCTGGGGACAGAGCACAGCAGGGTCACCTGGACATTGTGTGTCAGGACATTGTGTGTGTCAGCCCTTCCTGCCCCAGGTGCGAGCCCAGCCCTCGAGGCTGCTCAGCAGGAAGCGGGAGGTGAAAATGGAAGTGACAATGACAGTGGTGAAGAAAAGCCTGGATGTGGCACTCAGCGCCATGGGCTGGGTGATGAGGTGGTGTTGGCTCATAGGTTGGACTCAACGATCTCAAAGATCCTTCCCAACCTGGCTGATACTGTGATTCTGTAATGTTCCCCTCCTTCACACCCTACAGGACCCACGTGTTCCCCACTGGAGCTCCACTGGTCTTTGCTGCACACCCACCCAGCACCACACCCTCCTCCTCCACAGTGAGGATAGCACCACCAGTCCTCAGAGAATATATCAAACCCATGGAATTCATTGCCCTGTTGGATATGGCTTTCCCAGCATCACCTCCAAGAGCAGCCTGCTCACTCCATCACTTTTATCTGTGCTGAACCAAGTCAAACACAGCCAGGCCAAACCCAGCTGAACGATGGAGATGATGGAGCCCCAAACCGAGCTGCGTCCAGCCCGCAGCCTCCTCAGAACAAACACAGGCCATCAGCATGTGGGCTCCTCTTGCTGCACCGCCTGGCACTTGCAGGGGGCAGGGAAGGGGGAATGGGGACAGGTGACTTTACTCCACCCTGCAGAGGCCCGGCCTGTGCTGCTGGGGCTGCCCCTGGACGTCCAGTGAGTCCCACAGGGTCACACTCCTTTCCAGCCAGCCACCCTGCA
The DNA here is from genome assembly GCA_013397895.1 of Origma solitaria. Classification (NCBI taxonomy): domain Eukaryota; kingdom Metazoa; phylum Chordata; class Aves; order Passeriformes; family Acanthizidae; genus Origma; species Origma solitaria. The sequence continues at coordinate 62,988 of VZRL01000804.1, read as the reverse complement.
CCCTGAGATAAGTCCCACTCAGGTCTGTTGGAATATTTTGGTGTTTACTTTCATTTTTATGAGATCAAAGACAGTTTTCATTTAGGTCAATATGGTCTGTAACCAGCACCAGAGTGAGGGGTGGCTACAAGGCTTTTAAACTTAGGTACTTCCATCTGGGTTTTAGAGTCCATTCATTTCTTTCTCTTCATGGCTGGCCTTTGCTATCCCACTTCTAACTTTGTTGCTGTGTGGAAAAGTGATTAATAATCATAGAATCACAAAATATTCTGAGTTGGACCCACAATAATCACTGAATCCAACCCCTGGCCCTGCACACACACCCCAACAATCCCACCCTGGGAGCACTGTCCAAACACTCCTGGAGCTGTGGCAGCCTCGGGGCTGTGCCCATTCCCTGGGGAGCCTGGGCAGTGCCCAGCACCCTCTGGGGGAAGAACCTTGCCCTGATCTCCAGCCTAAACCTCCCCTGGCACAGTTTCATATAAAGCTCACTGTAGCTTTTCAATATAAAGTTGTATTCTAATATAAACAGATAAAACTCTTAAAGCAGGCCTTGCAAAAGGAGTGGCACATCCTGCAGGCTGGCAGAGCCCACCCAGCCCCAGCACTAGCCAAGGAGAGAACTCCAGGAGGATCCCAGTGAGTTCAGAAGGTCCCAGTATGGCTAGAGACCTTGAGAGAACCTGTCACAGATACACACAAACTGCAGCATTCCAAAGGCACTTCACAGCAATGTGACAGCAGGATAAAGGGAGATACACAGCCTGGGTGACATCTCAAGGTGCCAAAATGTCACCTCTGATAGCCACAGCTGATAACCAGGAATGACCTTTCAGCAATCTGAGCGAGATGAAGCTGATGGCTGTGAAACTACTTCTAATACTGCCCTGAGGGACCTGAGGGATCCTAAAAGGGAAACCCCAGGGGTTCTCCAGGGGAGAGAACCCTGTTCTCCTGTTCAGTTCCAGCACTCCTGGATGGCCTCAAGAACCCACAATGGTAACAAAGGGGAAGAGCGATCTGGGTGAAAAAAAGGGATTAATTTAGTAAGAACAAATGCAAAGTTCCACATTTAGCAGAAATAGTTGATTAATAATGAATGAAAAGCTGATTTGACCCTGGTGCTAAAGAGATCCAGGAGTTCCAGCTGACATGAGGCAAATCCGTGTTTTTCTAGGAAAGGGCACAGGAGCAGGAAAATTGCAAGACAAAAAACCCAACACATTTCTAGCTCTCTGAGCATCTCACACAGCCAGGGCACTGCAGTTCAAGTGGGAATGTGAGTCAGTGCAGGAAAGAACAAGAAAGATCAAAAATCCAGCAAATATAACTCAGAGGAATTCTAGGTTCAGCCTAGAAGGACCAAGGAGGCACAGAACCACCCTGGTGGGAGATTTTGTGTATTTAAAGGATAGATTTGAGGAAAAGCAAACATTCAGCTTTAGGACAAAGAAGTCATGGCTTTAACCACAGTATAAAAATTCAAATTAAGCACCAGGAAAATACGGAGTGGGAATAGAATGCCTGTGGGAAGAAGGGAACATCCATCACAAGGAGAAGAGCCTGCAAAGAGAAGATACAGGCAGCGGTGTCTTCAAACGAGAGGTGAATTAGGTGCACTCCCAAGGTCCCCCTCAGCCCTATTTTCTATGATTTGTCTATGATTCAGCCTTATTTCTGTGATTTGAGGTCACTTACCTAATCTCAGAATAATATGAAAGGCCTCAAATTGCCATTTCCCTTCAGTAATGCTGAGGAAAACAGGATCACCCTGTGTGCTGACACAACCTGGGGCTTTGCAGCACTGTGCACCAGCCCAGGATCTCCCACTCCCCGATGAGTGTGAGCCATGAACAGGCCAAGAGAGGGAGGCCTTGGAAAGCAGAGCCTCCTATCCTAAAAGCTGACACATCCACTGGATCTTGCAGGGAAGGTGCTGGGCTGAAGGTTTCCCTGCTTTCCCAAGGATGGGATAAGCAGCACCAGGCTGTGATTTCCGCAGGAGGGCTCTCCTTGGGGTGGGCATAGACAGCAAAAGCTGAGCCAAGCACCCACAAGGAGCTGGCAGCATCCTGGCACTGCCCACCCTCCCGGCAGCAGCCCAGGAGCAGGGATAGGTGTGAGGAGCGCGGGATAAACAGGAGGATGTGGGCAACATCCGTTCTTGCAGCATCTCCCTTCTCCCAGCACTCCCCAAGTGCGTCAGGAACTGCTCCTTCCCAGCCCTGTTTGGCTCCTCTCCTCAGGGAACTGAGGCAGAGCTGCACAGCTCCCGGAACAGCGGCCCAGGGCAGCGCCCTCCTCCTCTGGCTCTGCCTCAGAGAAGGGGCTCGGGCACGGCAGGAGCACCAAGGACACCCACCAAGGCTGGGTTGGACAGGCTTGGAGCAACTTGGGATAGTGAAAGGTGGCCCTGCCCATGGCAGGGGCTAGAATGAGATGGCTGAGCACTGAACAGGCTCCCCAGGGAACAGACACAGCCCCCATGAGCTCCAGGAGCATTTGGACAACGCTCCCGGGGATTGTTGGGGGGTCTGTGCAAGGCCAGGAGTTGGATCGATGATCCCTGGGAGTCCTTCCAACTCAGGATATTTAGTGATTCTGAGATGAGCTTTGAGGTCTCTTCCAAGCCAAACCATTCCACGATGATTCCATGATGTGATGCAGGCAGCCGAGCAACAGCTCTGTGCAAGGTCTTCTCCAACGTCACCACCACCGAGCACTTTCCTCTGCCATGGCAATTCAGAGACTCATGGAATCATTAAGGTTAGAAAAGACCTTTAAGATAATCAGATTCAATTGCTGACCGAGCACCACAACTGTCAGTTCACCACAAAACCACGTCCTCAAGTGCCACATCCACACGTTTTTTAACACCTCCAGGGATGGGGACTCCACCACTGCCCTGGGCAGCTGTGCCAGGGCTGGATAACCCTTTCAGTAAAAATTGTTTTCCCTATACCCAATCTAACCCTCTCCTGGCACAATTTGAGGCTGTTTCCTCTTCTCCTGTCACTTGTTTCCTGGGAGCAGAGCCCGACCCCCATTTGGCTGCACCCTCCTGTCAGGGAGTTGTAGAGATCATTGTTTCCAACTCAACCCATCCCAGTGACACTTGTTCTCCTTTCCTTAAGGAGAAAAAGGCGATACACAATGTGCTGGTACAATTCTAAGAGTTTTAAGAGATTTCCATATTAACTTTCTTGGCTTTCTCCCAGAAATTCTTGCCGCATGGAAGGTGAGAAGGTTTCCAAGGCTCTTCATTCACTCGAGAGTCTCCTGGCAGATCTCAGCACTTGCTGTGTGCATGGATCTGCTAAAACCTGGCTCCTGTATGACTGGAAATGTGCTGGGTAGGGAAATGCAGGACACACAGAGAACCCTGAATTACACCTGGACTTGGAAGCTGGGAAAGAGCCCAAAGCTGTGAAGGTGAATGGGCAGCACTTCTCCCCTTCCCCTCCTGCTGATCTTCACCCTGGGCCACTTCCCCATCCACACCTTTGTCACCATGAGGGACAGACCTCTCTCAGTGTCAGGAGCAGGGTCACCAACACCAGATGGTGCCAGGCCAGGCCAGATCTGCCCTGCTTTGCATCTGGTGGCAGGATGAATATAAATCATCTAAATCCCTCGATGGGGTTGATATCACAAATATTCCACATTTGATCCACAAAACTGGAACACCTTGAGAACAGAGCATCCAAATTAAAGAAACAAGGAATGGTTTGGGTTGAAAGGGACCTTGAAGCTCATCCAGTGCCACCCCCTGCCAAGGGCAGGGACACCTCCCACTATCCCAGGGTACTCCAAGCCCCATCCAAGCTGGCCTTGGGAACTTCCAGGGATGGGGCAGCCACAGCTTCTCTGGACATGTCACATGGAGCATGAAGGCAAGGAAGTGTCAGTCGTTCACTGCTGACACGAGAGCAGCCAATTCTCAGCTGTTCACCCCTGCTGACACACAACCCCAGCAGCACAGGGCTGTCAGGCACAGCTCTGCCACTCAGAAATGCAAAACCCCTCAAATCTATGACTTCAGGTCCAGCACAAAGGGCAGCGACTGTGCCTGCATTTGATATAAAAAGGATGAAATCCTTTGGAAAGCAGGAATGGGAAGTGCCTGAACAGACAGGAGATCATCTATCTGTGCAATTACAGTGTAATTAAAGCCTCTCAGAAACGACAGCTCCTGGAGTAAATTCTAAAGTAGATTATTCCATGCTTCCAATCCCCCCAGCCCCAGCTCTTCAAGGCGATAATTATGCAGCTCCCATTCTTGCTGTCAGAGAAGCACAGTTTGTAAAGGGAAGAACTGAAATGCAGAGACACAAAGGCCCCAGCTCTGAAAGCTCTTTAGATGTCTAATTGCAGCTGATTTTACTTTTTTCAATCAAGCTGAGCGATTTTTAGATTTTTATGTGTTAAAAAGAAACCAAACCAGTTTTAAGCCATTGCACCCTAAACAAATTCCTTCTTGAGGGGTTTCTTTTCTGTACTTTATAGCTCCTTCCATGAGAGAAGGGATGAGACACAGGACTGACAAATCTGTGCTGGATGTGTCCAACCAGTGACAGCAGTGACATTATAACTTACCAGAGGTGAAGCCTGTCAGCCTCGATAGGAGAGGGGAGGGTTGGAAGGAAGAGTCAGACAAAAGGAGTTATAGAGGAGGGGAAAAGAAGAAAAGAAATAAAGAAGAACTGCATGTCCACAGAGCTCCCAGAGAAGCTCATCATTCAAAGCTGGGGCAGCCACAGGGCTCCCTGTATCAGGATTTACAAAAAAAGCCACCCAAAATAATCCATCACAGAGAGACCAAATCCTCGAGAGAAGAGCTTGGGCAGAAAAACATGTGCTTGAGAAACGGCATGTGGCAACGTGAAAAGACGGTTTTTGTTTTGAGTTGTTGGTTTAGGGAAAAAAAGAGCACTTTTTTCCAACCTACAAGAGGGCTTTGCCCCAAAAGGTTTAAAGATGTTGCTGCTACAGCCAAAAATCCTGCAGCTTTCCAGGAAGGCCAAATGAGTATCAATAAAGAGGAGCTCTTGGGCTGCCATCCTGTTCAAGGACTACAGAAATTGAGTGTATAAATATGGTTTAAAGGAGTTCTCAGAGAAGCACTGAGCCAGAACAGCCCAGGAATGGGAGGCCAGGATGAGACAAGGAGCACTGACTGCACTGGGCACACTCACCAATGTCATTAAAGCATCAGCTCAAACTGCACAGAACTCAGCCTATCTTCAACTCGGTTTGTTGAGGAACAGCTGAGAAGAGCAGGAACTGGTGCTCCCCTGAACTGGTGAACCCCAGTGCTCTGACATCTCTAGAGCACAGCAGCTTGTGCAACTCTTTTCAGAGCTGTTTCCATCGGCTGTGACCACAGGCCTCCCAAAAAAGTCCTGCAGGGTCCAAGCCACAATGAAGACACACAGACACTGTCACTGTTGATCTCAAGTACAACTCCAGGCCCAAACTCAGCACAGGAAAAATGAGTAACATGGCCCCAGGGAAGGGTCAGAGCACCTGGAACTGCAGTGATGGTGTCCCCAGAGCAGAGTGGCTTCACCAGCCCACGAACAGCTGCTGCTTCCAGCCCCAGCAGAAGGAAGAGCCAAGGATCCAAACCGGCGGTGACTTGAGGCAGAGCATCCAGTTCTTTGTGCATGACCTCTCCTGGCATGGCCTGAATGCCCAATTATTGGCTTGCTAATGACACTGGCTTGCTAATGACATGTGCATGTCATTAACTGTCCCAAAAGTCACCTCACAGAGATGCTCAAGGCACAATGGCCAGACAGAAGCTCTCCACCCTCTGATTTACTGTTTGAAACAAAGTACCCAAAGGTCGTGTTCAGGAGCCTTATCTAAGCAACCTTCCCAAAATTTAGACCATTTAAAGTAACACAAGCCTGGCTGCAGGATGGGTCTCACCAACACAGGTCACAGGAGGGGAAAGCCGGGGGGGCAGGCTCTGCTCCCAGGGAACAAGGGACAGGATGAGAGGGAGCAGCCTAAAGTTGTGCCAGGGCAGGTTTAGGTTGGCTATTAGGGAAAATTTCCTCACTGAAAGGGTTCTCCAGCCCTGGCACAGCTGCCCAGGGCAGCGGTGGAGGCCCCATCCCTGGAAGTGTTCAAAAAAGGTGTGGATGTGGCATTTGAGGCCATGGGTCAGTGGTGGCCTTGGCCGTGCTGGGGGAATGGTTGGACTCAATCTCAGAGGGCTTTTCCAGCCTCAGCAATTCTGTGACTCCATGAAATCTGTTTTTGGAGCATGCTGAGTTTAAATTATGCTTATCAGCACCGGTGTCTCAATACTGCTGAAATCTTTTCTCCATTGCCACTCAGCAGAAAATCAGGAAAACCCCAATAGCTTCAATACAAGCTTCTCAGTGAAAGTTTTGGGTGGGTAAAGAAAGGGAAAGGACTACACTGAGACACACACAGGAACCTCCCGGTGAATTTGACTTGAAAACAGCTCCTGGTTATGCGTACGCCTGGAAAAGACTGGTCTTTGTGATGCAGATACTGATGATAAATGGATTGAAGTAAATTAATTCCACACAAACCAGGCAGCCTTCAGTGAGCAATGCTGGTACCCACGGACTCGAGATTGCTAAGGTGGGATTTAAACTCTCCATGCCCTGCTGGGAGCCACAAGGATTGTTCAAACCACCACAGTGCACAGCATTCTCTGGGCTATTCTATTTTTACAGCTACCAGGTGGCCCGGAATAATTTTTCCAATAAACAAGGAAAGGAAATTTTCCCACAGACACCTGCTGAACCTGCCCACTCCCAGCTCGCTGCTGTGCCTGATCACAGCCCTCCCCACAGCACCCCACTGTGGCTCTGGCTGTCCTGAACCCCTCCTGGGCTGCCTCAGGCTCCCCACACTGGGCTGGGCACCAGTGACCACGGCCACTCTGTGGGACCCAGACCTGCAATAACAACCAGCAGCACCGAGGAGAAACCTTTCCTTCCACAGCTGCTCCTCTCACAACACAGAGAACCTCCCTGGGCTCCTCAAACCTCTGAACCAGACTGAGGTCACGGCCAGCCAGCAGATTATTTGGAAGTAAGACAAGCTTGACTCCTTGGGAAGCAGACTGGAGTCTGTCCCCATCCCCATCAGGGTCACAGCCATGTTCCCATCCCGGAAAGCTCCTCTCTGCCTGCACAGGCTCTGGGGGAGGACCTCTCTCAGTTTTGACCGATGGTGCTGGTTTTAGCAAGGCCTGGCCTTGGGCTGGGCTCACAGGGGCATCTTCTCAGGAGCCCTGAGGCAAAACGCCCTGGGGGAGCCACCGGGAGTTCCCTACTGGGGAGGCTCAGCCGGCACCCCCAGGCAGCTTTGGTGGATCCCAGACGCTCCCGCAGAGCTCAGATCAAACCCACTCCAGAAATGGAATGCAAAAATACAGATTCATGGAATCACAGATTAACCTCAGTTGGGAGGACCCCCAAGGATCATTCAGCCCTGCACAGACACCCCAACAATCCCACCCTGAGCATCCCTGGGAGCGCTGTCCAAACACTCCTGGAGCTGTGGCAGCCTCGGGGCTGTGCCCATTCCCTGGGGAGCCTGGGCAGTGCCCAGCACCCTCTGGGGAAGAACCCACAAATCAGGAGTGATTTCATGTCCTAACTCTGGAAACAAGAAGTGAGGGCAGCTCTCTCTCCCTGTGCACAGCCAGCACTGGGTGGCTGAGCTCTGACCCATTTCCTTTCCTCCCACAACTTCCGAGAAGACACTCAGAGCACTTCACTCTTTATTGCCTAATTATTCTGAATGTGAATGCAGCCCAGCACCCTGGGCTCTCTGTTCATCTCTTGTGGGCTGTTCCACAGTGCCAGGAGTCCAGCAAGGCCACCCAGCTCCAGTAGCACCCAAATATTCCTCAGGGATCTCAGCTCACACGAGGGATCCCAGCGCTTGCTCAAACAGCCTCTTCCCAGAGCACTCCCTTCCCCACCTTCCTTCACGCAATGTGTGCTCACCCAAGCAATGCCTTCTGCCATAAAACTGAAATATTTAGTGAAATAAAAGCTTTCCCTCCTCACTCTCTGGCATGGCAAAGAGAAGGAAAGAAGGAACTCACATAGTCTGTATTTTCATGGAAGTCCCTTGGCATGGGAAGCCAGAGGGAATCTCTCCATCATGAACAGCATCCTCTGGGCCCTCTGCCCAAAGAGCTTTGCTAAAGATGATTTGATATAATGATTATTACCTAAGACAGACTGGCTTTCCTACAAGTGAAAGATGCATTGGTCATGGAGGAACCAGAACTCCACCTTCTTCATGGGGGATGGAGATGACCCTCCCTCGAGACCTTTCCAGCCAAAAACTTGTCTTGGCACAGCCAAGGCTCCTCTGCCTTTGATCAGCTCAGCTCTCAGTGGATGGCAGTGATGGGGAGGTGGGAATCTCTCCAGGGAGAAGCCACAGTCTTCTCATCAAAAGCCAGAGTCAATTTTGAAAGAGAAATCTTTACCTTCAGTGCCAGGTTGTCCACTAGTGCAATCATGGAGTTCTTGAACAGAGCAGCTGCAGTCAGAGGTCTCTTGGTGACCTCAGTGATGCTCAGTTTCCCCTCAGGCCACATCATCTTCAGCACAGGGTTGGAGCTACGAGAGAGTCTCTTTAATTGCACACTCTCACAGTACTTCCACTCCACTGACAATCCGACAGCTGCTTTCCACCCAGACCCACTGCTGCTTCCAGCTCAGGGCATCAGCCAAGCCAGGCTGACACTCCAGGGCACATCTCGTGCTCTTAAGAGCAACTTCAAGCTTACAACTGAATATTCTGGAAAAATGACCAGCACATTCTCCCTTCAGATCAAGATGTGCAGGAATGGACAGAGAAAATCCCTCAGAGTGATCCATCAAAGGCAGGAGCTGCCTCACTGACACAACAGAAAGAATTTAATCAACACAGACGAGAGCAAGACCCACAGCATGCTCCCTGGGAAGCTGTCACCTGTGTTCAAGCTGTATTTCTGCTCCTCTCTTCATATATAAAGTAATTTATACACTTCAGCTTGTATTTTTGAAAGGGTCAGGGTGAGGTAAACTGGCCCTGATGGATGGCAAGGTTCAGGAACAGACGAAAACTGAACACATTTACAGCAATCCAACGGCCAATCTGTCACAGGCTTCAATGTGCTGGAAGTGGTGTTTGGGAACAGGATTTTCTAGAGACTTCACAGGAAACAGGCTAAATTTAATAAAACCTCCACACAGCAAATATTTTGCAATGTTTCTGGTCAATGGGAAATGTTGAAAACAGGAAGAGTGGGACTGCTCATGGGAGCACACCCAGCCAACCCAAAGGCCTGCAGACCAAGTTATCACCTGCACAGGCCAACAGTGCCCACCGCTGCAGGGTGTTTGTGCCCACTGTCCTCTGAGCAGAGCCTCTGAAAGCTGCAGATTACAAAATCAGGACATGTTTAATGCCAGGTGAAGGAAAACAGCTCCGTGGGCACTAACACCCACATTCTGATGGGATTTCAAGTGTGCTTCTCAAGGCAACTTTTGCTTGCTCAACACACACCCATGATTTGCACTTTTCATGTCACTGCACACATGAAAGGATTCAAATCTATTTGTCCTTTTTCCCCTGTATTTTCTTTCAAAACAGGGTGTTTTACCTGAGGCCAAGGATATCTGTTGTTGACCAAAGTTCCCCAGTATCTTTAGCACTGATTACAGACAGAGCAGTGATGGTACATCTGCAACTGGTTAATGACAAATCAGGCAGCACAAGCAAGCTGTGCACTGTCTTGATTGCACAATCAGTTGGTTTCAAACAAATGCTTTAAATTTAGTTCAATTAAAGGCTGCACCAGAACAGAAACAACATGTACAAAATAAGGACTTTAACCTGAAAAGTCAAACTAACAGCCTTTGGGTCCCGGGAGATGTACAAAGATCAAATGCCAAAGCAATGTGTTTATTCACACACACTGAAGACAGAATCACTGAAAACCTGAGTCTCTGATAGCATCCACACCACAAAAAAGGATTCTGACAAATGAGATTAAAATTCACCTCATTAATATTCTTACCTGTTGTACATGAGGCGTTTGAAGTCTTGAAATAAAGTGTCCTTGTTTTTGTCAATAAATCCAGTGACTGAGTAACTAAAAAAAAAAAAAAAAGGGAAAACAGAGTTAATTTCAAAGCAGCGAAGTCCCTCTGTGAGCTGCTGGTAACTGTGGAATCAACATCCCTGCACTTGTACAGACACAGCAGATGCTAATCAGGAGTCCAGCCCTGCTCCCAACCTATCACTAATTGCTGCAGGAGCAGAGTGTGAGACTTGGGTCCTTGGGCCCAGCTCCCACCTCCAGCACAGAACACACCTGGCTCCAGAGAGCTCCTGGAGCTGTGCAGGTGATGGCTGGGACACCTCACAGGTTGTAGATGGCCCAAATTCAACAGTTACACTCAGGATTCTGCCTCCAAACTGAGCATGTGTGTGTGTTAAATCCTAGAGAAATTCAGATTTCTTTTTCAATCTGGGCACTCTGCTCCTCTCTTGGTGGAGAGAGCCTGAATTCCAGAGCAGCCTCTGACCAGTGACCGGGGCGCTCTCCTGGGAGTCAACACACACACCCATCTTGGATTCCTTCCTTCCTCAGTTCCCACAGGAACACTACTCCAGAAGGTCACTGTTTCAGAGTTTCATCTCTTGTCCAAGTCTCAAGGCAGGCCTCATGGAAAAGGTCCAAAATCTCCCCATTCACTGATTCCCACTCAGATGTTTCCTGAGCTCCAGATCTCACCCTGGGAAGCTGCACCCAACTGCAGGCTCTGGGGTCACCCCACAACCTGCAAACCCTTGAGCCATCCTCAAATCACAGAATCATGAAACAGGACCTTTTAAAAGTCGTCCCATTCCACTCCTGCCACGGGCAGGGACACCTTCCACTATCCCAGGTTGCTCCAAGCCCTGTCAAACCTGGCCTTGGACACTCCCAGGGATCCAGGGACAGCCACAGCTGTGCCAGGGCCTCCCCACCCTCAAATCTTAGGGCTCCACATAAGATCTGAGCCTGAACTATCTGTGATTCCTTCCACATTTCAGTTTTCTTTTACACCATTTGTCAGCCACTGGCAATGCAGAAGGTTCAACCACTAAGATGGCACCTTGTATTTTCTCCTCCAAAATTCCCTGAAATCAGGGATGTCTGTCAGGAACTGCTCAGCAAAGGCTCCAGAAGACAACCTGCCTGTAGAACACAGGCTCCAGTCTGATCACACTGATTACCCGTAGAAATTAAAGGTAAAATTAATCTCAAGATAAAAGAAATCCTGGATTATTCCCTCAGTAACTCCCTTTCTTCTGAAATGGGAAGTTGCACAAATGCTAAACCATTAAATGACTCCAGTGGTATTCCACACAAGAGCTTTCCCAGCAAATGGTTTCTGCCATGTGCATCCTTCACTTCCACTCGCTCTCCCTTCCCACTGCTGTCACCTCCTGCACTCATTCCTGCAAGCTCCAGGCATGCACTTCCCAACCCTCCTGCCCTGATCCCTCCTGCAGGTTATCACTCCCTTGTGCTCCCAGTGTGCTCCGATTGGAGAATTTAAAGCCAGAGTTATATAATCACACCAAACAGATGTCTAAACCAGATTTTATTAGCTCAGCGTAGCTTTCTTGCATAAACACTGCTGCCTTTTTTCCCCTCCTTTTTTCCCTGGGGCACTGCTGTCCCCTCACCCCCACCCCTCACTCTCCTTTTGTTGCACTCCAAGTACAAATTCCCACTCTGTAGAGCAAGGCACCAGAGAAGATTTAATTGATAAGCAAGTGCTGCACTCTGTAATTGTGTGTGACAGCTATTCTGGCTCACACCAGAAGCAGCAGTAAGTCAGAATATTGTACCACTTCAGAGCTGCTGGGAAGAGAAAAATAGAAGGTGGAACTTTATTTCTGACAGGAACTCACATCACATCCCCAGCGTAGTGCTTGATCCGGAAGTCTCTGTCGAACTCCAGCGTTTTGTCCGTGGCACAAAGCTGAAATAAATTCACACACATTAAAATACCACCTATGGATTGATATTAAAACACCACCCCTGGATTTACAAGCTCCATGGAAGAGCAACCTGCCTTCAAAATAGCACTGGGAACTACAGTATTTCCACTTTCTCTGTGCATGTGCAGATGTGAAAGCTGCTGCTGGATAGTTTTCATGGATGCACTGTAAGAACATGTGCTTGTACAAATGAAGCTGCAAGAGCCTATAATTTTATTAAGAAATTGATATTATCTCAGAAACACCATTATGCAAAAAGAACACTCGTGCCTGTAGAGAAACATTGCACCCACGAGTTAATTTATGACTATTTTAAGTCTTCCTTTACATTTCTTCCCATTGCAGTGTCACTCCTCAGCAAAGAAATGAGCCAAGTGCTGTGACAACAGCAGGGCTTGTTCTGTCCCAGATCCCTCCTGGTCACCTGACACCCCTCAAACAGGGCTCCAGCCCCCTGCTCCCGGCTCAAATTCCCACCCCATCCCATTCCTTCTGTACAACGAAGATGTCCAGTGCCCCCATGGCAGCTGTTCAGCAGCTGTGGCTGTAACACACTCATCCCTTCAGGAATAGCAGGAGCCAAAAAATTCATCAGGTTCGGCTTAATTAAAAAAGGGAGAATGAGATAAGAATGAGGATTTTGTTATAGGCGGAAGGTGCAGGAGATGAATTAAGTCTTTGCAGGCAGCATTTAACAACACCGAGGGCTATGAGCAGATATCTGCTATCCACAAAAAGTCTTGGAGAAATAGAAGAGGAAATTAGCATGGCCGAAATGCAGGGCAGGAGGGATGATTAGGAGCAGGGAGACACACTCCAAAAATTCACCTGTGTCCAAAAGCACAAAATAGATTGGCTCAAACAGTAAGAACAGATGAAACAAATAAAACAGAATATATTTTACACAAAATTAATCACAAGGAGGAGCCCAAGGAGTGTGAGCACCAAGGTCCCTAGGAGGTGACAGAGGTGTGGGAAGTCCACGGCAGGAGCAGGGAGCTGCAGAGCTGATGGATGACCAAGGTGCAGCAGAACACAGAGAAAATGAAGAAATGAGGCAATACCAGGAAAACAAAGTCATTTTTCTTGCTGCAGCTGTGTTCCCAGCATGGGGCTGGGGACTGCCTTTTTCAGCCACCCAAACTCACAGCTCAAACCAACAAGTCAATAAAAGAGGTAAATACCAAATGGAAAAAGAAATGTGCCTGTGCTACCAGACCAGGCACAGCTGGCAGCACAAGCTCCTCCTAAAGCTCATCCAGCTCTGGAGAGGCTGGAAGGTGCCATAACACACCATCAGGGATTCTGTTGTTTGCTGTTTTGTTTTTTTCCTAAGGAGTGATTCTATCCAAACTTTGTGTTTACTGGACAAAGCAGTTAAAATTAGTGAAAAAAAGCCCAGAGAGTCTATTGATACAGTGATCATCTGCTTGGGTTTCTGTGAGCCCTTCCATGAGGCTCCTCACTGACAGCTCTCAGGATCTGAGGGCTAGGAAAGACAGGAGAAAAGGTCCTCATGTAACTGTTGGAAAGATGGGAAGTGGGAATCCTGTGGGAGCTTGTGCTGAGTTTGCTTTCACAGCCTCTGAAATGATCCATAATCTGAGGGCAAGGGGAGGTCGTGGGGCTGCGTGATGGCACTTAATTACTGAGGGCTGGATGGGAAGAACTGCAGAGACAGCAGGAGCTAAATGAGGGCAAAGCAGAGCAAATGGAACTCCCCAGCAGGGCAGGGATTCCCACTGAGAAAGGGCAAAGTTCACAGGAACTGATAGGCCCCAAACTGTCCCTTCCTGACTCCACAGGGATCTTACCTACTGTCCTTCATCTCAAAAAGGACACAGAGAACTGGAAGAGGCTTGAAGGGCAAAGCCCATGCCCTGCTGACTGACTGCCCTGGGAGGACGAGCCAATGAACTTGGCCTCTCCAGGTTAGGAAAGAAATGCCCAGAGATGATGGCAAACAATGTGGAGATGATGTAGTGGGAGACAAAGAGAAATGTGTTTTGCCATTTAAAAACCAGGAGGTTTTAAATAGGTGTAACCTAAAATGGAAAATGGAAGGAGGGAAGCAAGGAAGGAGCTCTTGATGCATCTAAGATGTGGAATGCTTTGTCAATTTAAAAAACCAAGACTACACAAAAAACTCCTATTAAGGACACCAGGAGGTTCCTGAGCTGTAGATCCCTGGAGAATGGGAGCATGTCAAGTTATCACTGCACATTTGTCCCGTGTGGGGCTCTCACTTGGGCATTCATTACTGCCCAGTGTCTTGGGAGACACAACGGAATGGATAGAATGGACTTTCTGATACTCTTCCCTTCATAACCAGTTTGTAGAGCATGATGCTCTCCACAATTTGAAGACTGAGGCATTTATGGACTGTCTATCACTGCACTTGATCCTTCCAAAGTATAATATCAAGAGAAAACAAATGGGACTTGGAGAGATTGAGGAAACAAATGGTGATGTTGAGAAGGGCCACCAGAACAGCTGGAACACCTGCACATCCCAATTAGCATGAGAAAAATCCGAGGAGGTCACCCCATGCTCCAGGAACACAACATTCTGCCATAACTCTGCTGGGGGAAGTATTAACCAGCATTCTCTGGTTTGTTTGGCCTTCCCCAGGCCAAGGGAGCCGACAGTGCAGAGCAGCCGGTACACAAAGTAGGACACGACTATTTAGGGCACCACAGCCCCCTAGAGCTTCTCCACATGGAGCCTGTGTGCAACATGCTCTGCAGGGAGCAGTGGAGCATGAACTCGGGCTGAAGGATGGGAGCTGTTCCCAACACATGCACTTTAACTCTTCGGGAACAGCTTCCATCTGTGTGGAACTTTACAGGAACTGCATGGAACCACTGCAGTCTGCAAAGGCAGAGGATGAGATGGAATCAAGCCCTTTGTTTTAATCCAAGTCAGAAGTGGATGGCTTGGAAAGCTCAGGCTTCCCACAGCAGTTCTGGGTGGGACTGAGGACGAGCTCTGAGGTGCTGGGACGTCTGCAGAGATGTGATGGGGAGAAAAAATAATAATTATGCTGAGAGGTTTATGGGTCAATGTTTTCAAGGCTCTATTGATTTAACTAGAAATTAGCAAGCCAGGCAGATCCATCAGCCCCTCCATAAACATTATTTATAGCAGGATTCCTTGTCTCCCTCTCAGTGTGTGCAGGCAGTTTCTGACAACGCCACCTCCTGCTGAGGAACGCTGCAGCTGGCAGTGCTGTCCTTTAATGTCTCCTTGCTGGGAGGGGAGTCCTGAAGGCAAGGACTCGAGCAGGTTTTATTTTTAAATGTTCATTTTATAGCCTCCCATAATACCTCCTGAAATTTCATCCCCTTCTGCTGCTGCACTAAAGGACCACCTGCTCCCCCCATGGCAGAGCCCCTTCCCCCAGGCAGACGTGGGAGCAAGGACGGAACAGAAACCAAACTCCTCTCTCTACATGCACTGACCAGACAGCTCCAGAAACTGGACCACTCCCCCAGCACCCACCCCACTGCAGAGGATGCCAGACTCCATCCCCCCCGCATTATCACTAAAGGAAGCAGTTTGCATTCAGACAGGAACCCAGACTAGGCCCCAGACGTGTTTTCAGGTGGGTTTTCTCAGAACGTGCCATGTCACTGCTCAGGCACAGGAAATCTGGGTCAACACTGGAATCGAGCTCCCTGTCCCCCTCCCTGAGCTCGGGTGCACGTGGCAGGTGAGGTGTCAGGTGTGCTGCAGTGAAAGGGCATTTAAGGAAAGCAACATCTGGGAGGAAAGAGTGGTTTTGATTTATTTTCATCCTGGCCTCTCCTCCGACAGCCCCAGCCAGCTCCATTGTTTATCCCAGGCCTCCCCGAGGCAGCCTTTAGCACATATCTTACACAACCAGGCTAATTTGGTATTTCTGACCTACATAAAATATTGTGCTGGGGTGGGGGGACCAGGGGGGACCAGCACTCTGAGCTGTGCATTTCAGACAATGTTTCTGAGTAGAGAGACATCAATAAATTAAAGGCCCTTATTTGATTACTCAGTGTGAAAGATTCTCAAATTAATCAGGCTGGTGACCATTTTGCAATCTGCTGCCAAGTGAGGAATAAATGAAGCCTTTTAATTCGCCCATTGTAGCCCAGACAAAGCCAGGCGAGGGGCCTGGGTGCTCTGAGGTGCAGTGGGAGATGAGCACGTTCTGCAGCCAATGACGATGAAAAAAGCCCAAATCACAGCGCTGTAATAATGCAGGAGTGTGAATAATTTCACTGTCACTATGTATTAAAGCAGCCTGGGAAGAACAGCACGTGGGCTGAGCCGGCGCATCGATTGGTTCCAGATGACATCATGATATGTCAAGGCACGAGCTCAGGCTGCTTTTATCCCAGAATAAAAGGGATGTGCCATTGGACGTGCTGGAGCTCCCTCTGCCGGGTTTTTCTGCGGCTGGAGCTGCTCCGGCTCCTCATTTCACACTCAGCCGCAGTGATTCCAACCCAGCCACCCCTAAACCCCTTTCTCCTCATTCCACTGCACCTCAGAACATGGAGAAGGGACGGCAGAGGACAGGGAGGTCTGTGGGTTACCTTCCTGCTGGAGAAGTGTGCGTGCTTCCCCAGTTTGTTGTTGAGGGCCTCGAGGAACATCTCATCCGTGACTTTGCCCACGTTCATGCAGGCGTCGTCCAGAATGGCAATGATCCCTTTGTGCTGCTGCTCCACCAGGTCCACGATGACCTGGTTGTTAAAGTAATCGATCTGCAGGAAACAGAGCACAGGGCAGTGGTGACCTTGGCTGCAGAAACGGCAGGGTACCAGTGCTGGCCACAGTACCCAGTGTGACAGTGAGGAGCAGTCACCTCTGAACATGCAGATCTCTAATTCCAGATCAAGCACGCTGCTCTCTTACACTGAACAGCAAAGAAAGCAATTTTTCAAACCCCTCAGATACATCTCTAGACCTCTGCTGCAGAGTGCCCTTTAAAATGTCGTTTACAATTCAGCAGTGTGCAGTCACCGCAGTGACACTGCACATCCCATCCTTGGCATTCTGAAGAGAGTTTGAACAGGAAAAGTCAAGATTTTTACCTGTTACTATCAACAACTAGAAAAATCCATAAGCACTCAGAACAGAAACCCACAGGGATGTCTCTGGCATCACAGGGGTGCCACAACAGGTTTCACCTCGGACCTGGAGTCCCTTTTTTTCCCAAGGAGACACGAGATGAGGTGACAGGTGAGCTGCCCCAGCCTGATCCCAGCCTGACAGGACAGCTGGCAGGGACATAGATGTCCCATCGACTGGAGCCTGCACGTGGAGCCACTTCAGGTCTGGGACTTGTGCTGGTACACTGACCTCACCCTAACCTCTGCCTCCCCTGCCAAAGAACTCACATGCTTCCAGGGAATTCCCTCGCGCTGGTACTCCTCCTGCTCCTGCTTTAGAACCAGCTGAATGAAGAGCTGCTGCAGCTTTTCATTGCAGTAATTAATGCAGAATTGCTCAAAACTGCAAAAACATGAGACGAAAAGGTGATGAGTGCTCTGGGAAAGGTGAAGGCACAACACCGGGCTTTAGAAGGTGGCGCACCTGTTATTGTCAAATATCTCGAAGCCATAGATATCCAGGACCCCAATGACCGTGTTCTTCCCGTGCACTGTGGTGTCGTAGTTCTTCACCTCGATGACATCGTTGATGTGTGTCACAATCCAGCAGAAGAGACGCTCGTAGATGGCCTGAAGGAAACACAGACTGAGGGCTCCTGCCTGCGCCTGCCTCAGCCCTTCCCAGGGACTGCAACACAGCTCATTCCAGGCCTCCACCATGGCTGCAGGTAATGTTCTGCTAGAAGTGAGCAGCTACTGACTGGAGAAAATATTCTATGAAAGTATTTCTTTTCTCTCTTTCAAAACTCATTGACAGCAAGATGAAACCTCAGTGAGGTCACTGGGTGCAGCAGTTCCCTAATTTGATTCCAGTCAGCTTTTCAGCTGCCTAATAAGTACCATTCCTGAGAATTATTTAACAATAGTGAAGAGCAAGTGAGAGGTCACTCACAGAAACCCAACAACTGAACACAATGACAGGAAAATAATCCTGTTCACCTTTCACTAAGAAAATGTTCTGTAGGCAGAGGTGTCTTCAAAGTCTACATGTTCAAAATGTGCTGTGAAGCTGGGTAAATACATTGCCTCAGGAAAAGAAGTCAAGTTAATAATCAAGGACCTTCATAACTTCCTCTGTTCCTCCCTTATAATTTGATTTCTTAGCAGAGGAAGAACAATTGTCACTCCTGCCATCAGAACTCACTTTTTTGTGGAAGGTGTCCCTGTTCATGGCAGGGATTTGGAACAAGATGGTCTTTAAGTTCCATTCAATCCAAACCATTCTACGATTCTTTTCAAATTAAAAGAGAATAACACTTTGTGTTTCCAACCTGAGTTATAGCTGTTATAATTCCCACTCTCTACTCTTTGAATTTAACTGCAAAATTAAGTTGAGGATCCCATTTCACAGGAAATTCCTCCCTGCATGACACATTTGCAGATGCCAGCCAGGCCTGCAGCCTGTCCCCTCCTCAGTGTGCCTGGCACTGCTGGCTCTGGGAGCTGGATCCCTGCTGGAAGGGCAGGGATGGGGCTGTGCCACAAACCCCTACAGAACTCAGGAGCACGCAGATTCAGAGAGACATCTGGATGATGTACAGCAAGCACTGAGCTTATTGAGCCACCCCGAAATCCTCCTGGGACTGGGCACTGAGAAATGTGCAGCTCTGACAGCAGTGCCTTCCTTGGGCAGCACAGTTCTTCACTGCACCGAGAGCAGCTCAGTCCAAGGGCAAAGGCAGCAGAACTGTGCCAGGGTGAGTGTCCCACACTTGTGCAGAGGAAGGAGCCTGGAACTCACCTTTGCAAAGGCGTCCCTGCCGTAGGTGGCCTCCTGCTCTGTGTGCTGTTTGTCGATGACGTCCCTGCCCGTGGCCACCGTGCGGAACAGCAGCGCCTTCTCCACCAGCTCGGCCTTGGTGGACAGGAGGTCAGCAATGACCGACACCACCTTCCCGTTCTCGATGATGGGAGTGTCTCCATCCACGGAGAACTTCAGGTTCCCCTGCAATCAGCAGCATTTCTCAATCTGCCCTTTATTAACAGCGATCAGCACACCCCAAGTCCACCCATATCCCACCTGCTATTCCAGGCAGGAAATCTCCTGCCACACTTGAAGGTGGGTCTTGCATATCCACACACTCACAAAGCCCCAACATCAGTGGGAGCAGCAAAGCCTTTCCCAAAGCAAAGCATTCCTGCCCAGTGTTCAGCTCAGCTTTTGGGACAAATGACATCCAACACTTCCCGAGATTTAATCAAACACCATCCCAAGATTCAGAGTGCAGGGATAGGGAATTACACCACGAACACAACTGCTGGGTGCAGCATTTGCCTTCACTGCAGCTCACCATGGAACAGCTGGGACAGTGCTACTGCCACAGAGGGGATGGGAATGGTGTGGGGAAGCTGAGAGGTCAGTGCCAGTGGGACTGGACTGGCAGCACCCCAACACCACAGCTCTGCTGCTGGCTCCTGCTGTGCCAGGATTCAGCAGTGACACCCCTGTGATCCACAGTAGAGGGTGGTCTCCCATCCTGCCTGCATGGCCCCACTCTGCTCTGTCTCCATTCCTTCCCAGCACTGCCACCCCAAGGAGGAGAAGGAACTGGAACAAAGTTGTTCTTTGCCACCCTCCTCATGCCCACCTCTCTCCTCAGGGATGCACAAGAGCTGAGCTACAGCGACACTGCAGGGGAGGAGGCACTGGGGCTCCCAGGGGGATCCAGGAGAAGGAAGGATTTCCTTAGACTCAGAACATGAAGAATTAAGAGGTCTCCTGGGTTTCCTGTGCTCAAGCCTTCACCATGAAGTGAAGAAGAACCACCATGGCGATGGTGAGTGTGAGGGCAGAAAGGGACAGAAGCTCCCTATCTCCTCATTGCCAAACCCCAACAAATCCTTTTGCAGAACATTTAACATCTCCCAGTACTTAGTGGTATATCTGGTTTGGGATCTGGAACACGCAGGAGTACATGTGATCATCACTGCAGTGTCCTGTTCCAGCAAGGACTTCCTCTCACCACTGGAGCTGTGGACTGGACACACTTTCCCAGGCAACAGAGCTTCCAAGTGCTTCTGCAGCAGGAAAATCAGAGCTGCAGAGCTGAGGAACAGCCCAGGGATGGATACAGGGATGGATATCCACGGCCAGGGAGCTTACCAGGTGCAGAATGGCTGCCACGATTTTGTAGACAGTCTGAATCTCCTCCTGCTTGAAGCCAATCACTTTCATGGCATCAGCGACTGCTTTGAACTCGGCCCCATCATTGATGGAACACTGAGGGGAAAGAGAAGTTTGGGATGGAGGGTTTAATGGGAGCCAGCTGTGAGGATGCAACGATTTCACAAGCCCATGGGAAATAGAGATGCACTTTGATGTTTCTCAGACGCAACACACTGCCATGAGGTTTCCCAGCTTATTCCAATGCCATCTTGCGTGCTTGGACACTGAACCTCGCATTGCACATACGTATTCTAGCAGCAGGAGACACAGAAATCCACCACAGCACCATAAATTTCCCAGTGGAATTTGCTGAGAAAGAGTTCATAGAAAATCCCGGAAGAACAGAGACAACTTGTGCAATCATAGACCCTCTGAGCAGAGGCTGCAGAGATTTCCTGTATATCCAGGAAATCTCTGGTCTCCACCTTTCCCAAGAGAGTCTCTCCCTCCCTCCCTGCAGCCTCCAGGGTTTGTTTTCAATGCACATTTTTAGAGAGAGTAACCAGGCATGTGAGAAGGTCTCTGGGCTCCTGTACCAAAGTGCATCTCACAAAAGCACCTAGGAGATCAGGGAGCCTTTGGTCTGGACCCTGCTTCTGAGGGACAACACTATGGACAACTCCAGATGTATCTGAAGTGTTCAGGATCTTGTCCCAAAAGCTTTATGGGTTTGTTCCCTTCTTTCCTGCTCAGAGTTCCCCCTTGAGGACAAGTCAGACATGAAGACTCAGTGCTTCAGTAACTCAAAGATCCTGCTGCAAAAAAATGAGCCCTTATGGCTTTTTGGTGCAGAAAGCAGTTTAAGTTAGCCCTTATGGAGCATGGAATGTCTGCCACTGGTAATGGGTCACACATCTATGCCTGCATTTATTAGCAAATCATTTCACTGCTGTTTAGCAGCAGACACAAATGCAGCATGCACAGGAATATTTGTATATTTTAAGCAGAACACAGGCACATTTTTTCTATGATTCTAAGTACACTCCTGCTTTGCTGTGTAGGGCCAAAAACTCCATTACAAACAGCACACCCGTGTCACCTTTCCATATTCATCCCCACTGATCTCACCTTCTGCTAGCTCAGCAGAGCTTTGAGCATTTCCAGCAGCATTTCCAATGTTAAGCTGTCCCTGAGTCCCTCAGACCCCTCACCTTGAGCTGTGCCCCAGGGCAGATGTAGCTGTAGGCTGATGCGTCCTTCTGGAGGTGCAGAGAACGCAGGAGCTGCTCAGAACCTCCCTGCAGGAGCTGCACAGAGAGTGTTTTAAGAAATGGTGAATGAAAATTATAAAAGCCTTCCTTTTTTCTGTCTCTCATTCATCTGCTTGATAAGCAAAATCATAAAAATATTAATTATTGCTGCAATACTTGGAGTCAGGACACAACACGTGTGAGATGCAGAGTCTGCACTGGTGCAGGGCTCTGCCACCACAAATCACTGTCCTTTAGAGTCACAACTGTATAAAAACCAGCCTGAACCTCCTCACAGACCTGCTCACACCTGTGCCATGCCACAGCTCTGTCTTGGCAAGCACACTGCCCCGCACAGAGACTTTTCCTCCTGGAAATGATACATCCGTGAGGAAAGTGCTAATACGGCATCATGGAGTACTGTAAAAGTGGGAAAAAAATAAACAAACCTACCCTTCCGTCCCTGCAGAATCAAGGTTATACTAATAGGCTGACCATATCCCCCAAAGGACACACAGGGAACCACCACACAATGTGGAAGACATTAAAGAACATCCAAAAACCCAAAAAAGTCAAGTTGGTGTCATAAAATTACTTCCATATGGACTAAAGGCCTCAAGAGAAAATAGAGGGATTAGACTTACTACAAATAAAACAGTGAGTCAAAGTCCAATGTCCCACCATATTTGTTTAGTCAGCCTCCTTTTAAGTTTATAAATGTGTTAATACGGGACTGGAGGACAGAAAACAATCCATCTTCCCAGGCTCCCTCCCAGCCCAGGCCCCCGCAGAGAACCAAAGAGCCCAAGATCACCCAAGACGCTGCAAAACGGAACCCTCTGCAAAACACATGAGGGGGTGAAAGCCCTGAGTGCTCTGCCCAAGGGGTCTGGGAAACAGGGGACAGGTCATTGCTTCAGCAAAGGAACACAAACCTGGTAGAAGGAGTGGAAGCTTCGTTCCCCAGGCTGCTGCACGATCACACGGGACTGGGGCAACAAAACACAGAGCTGGGTGTTAGTGGGACATCAGCACCCCCCTCAGGCACCCAGAGCACCAGAACAGCCCGAATCCATCCCACCTCACACTCAGGCTCTTGGGGACACCATCACACACATGTGACCCTGGAGCCTGAGGTCTACAGTCAAAAGCACCAGCTTGTGCAGCAGCAGTGTCCTGCTTCCACAAGGAATCCCTGTGGGAACCACAGGCTTGCTTTCATGGCAGAGTCAAATAAAACGTCACTTCAGTTTGAGAATTATTCAATCACTGGAAATGAAAACCAGGACTCTGTGACTACAGACAAATGCTCAGGGCCTGGTGGTCACCACTCCCACTCCCCAGGACAGGCTGCCCACAGCACCAGCCACAGTGCCAGGAATGCTCTGCTCTGATGCAAGGGCCTTGTTTTAGGGAGCTGTAGCTCCATACCAGAATTCTCATTCCAAACCAGTGTAAAATAGCACAAAAAAGGGTTAAATGCAGCAGACATTCAGTCAACAAGAAAGGCATCCTTATTTTATGTTACAGGTTTCAACTATGAAGAGTGATGAGGCACAAAGCTGTACCAGGGGGGGTTCAGGTTGGAGATCAGGGCAAGGTTCTTTCCCCAGAGGGTGCTGGGCACTGCCCAGGCTCCCCAGGGAATGGGCACGGCCCCGAGGCTGCCACAGCTCCAGGAGTGTTTGGACAGTGCTCCCCAAGATGCACAGGGTGCGATTGTTGGGTGTCTGTGTAGGGCCAGGGGTGGGACAGGACGATCCTGTGGGTCCTGTCCAACGCAGGATATCCCATGATTCAATGTGTTCCTGCTGCAAATCCACTGTCTGTTACTGCTTGTGGTCAGGCCAGAGCCTCCACTGTTTTCAAATGGAAAGAAATTTAACTTGGGAGAAGTCAAGAATATGAAATAAACAATCAGGATAAAGAAATCATCAGGATTTAAGTCACTGCAGCTGCACTCCCAGCCCTCTTTTTACATCAAAGTATCCCAAGTTAAATGTTTGGGTTTGTTGTTTTGTTTTTTAAAATAAAGTGTTTACTCTGAAAATAGACTTCAGGGAAATAAGGGAAGAAGTAAAAAAGAAACACAAACAAAAAAGGGTGTTGGCAGATGTGGTCAAACACATAATCAAAGCCAGACGTGTCTCACACAGCAAGATCTGTTAATGGCTCACGCCTGGTTTCTCCAGTTTTACATATTTCAGTGTTTTCAGACACCACTTAATGACATGAAAAAGGTAATTATGCTCAAGATCACTTGGAATATATAAAAACAACGCTACCAACAGCTCAGCCAAGGCTGTGGTGTTATTCCAAAATAACACTTCTCAAGCAGACTTGCTCCCTACAGCCTGGGAGATCTCTTTCTCCAAGGAGAGCTCAGTGCAGGAATAACAAAGCAGGAGCTGTGCAGAGGGTGAATTGTATCCAAAATAAAGGCTGAGATTAAACTTCACACACCCACACACACAAACTCCTCTGGGTAACACAGCCCCGTTCCTGGTGAGCTCTGGAAATCATGGTGCTCCAGGAACAGGACACTGCCAGCACTGCAGGGACTTGCCTGACTCCCGAGGAAAAATTAAGCCCTGGATTTATTTTCCATGGCCTCATACCTCACCTGCTGTTCATGTCTGAATGGAAAACTTTCTACTGGCAAAACCCAGATTGCAAAAGTAACTCCAGCAAAGGCTGTAACCCTGGAAGGGAGGGTGCCTCACCTTTTCCAGCAGGTAGTTATTGATGTGACCACCTATGGGGTCTCCCTTGAAATCGAAGTTGATGTCCATGTATTTTCCAAACCGGCTGGAATTGTCGTTGCGGTTCGTTTTGGCGTTGCCAAAGGCCTCCAACACGCAGTTGGATTTCAGCAGGATGTTCTTCACTCTGCAGCAGGGATGGATGGATGGAAGAGGGAACAGGGTAGGACTTCAACACTCACACCACAGGATTTTTTTTCACAGCCATTTCTCCAGAAGGATTCAGTGCCAGCAGTGATGTTCTTTGATGGCACATTTGGGCAGATGTGGATGACATCAGCAATCCCATGGGAAATCAGCTGGGAGCTGTCAGCAATGCTCCTCAGAGCAAGCAAACGCTCTTTGCATTGAAGACCAGACCAACCCCCCCCTGAAAACAGCATCAGAAATTCAGTTTCTATACATATTTGAATTCTCAAACCAGTTTTCTGAACTCTATTTCAAGGCATTTTCAAAAGTTCATTTGGGGTAGGTTTAAGTCTGTTTCAGCAGAAAGGCACATTCTTTGCTCAAAAACTTTTACTCCAGGATGGAGAGGGTTATTTTGCAATTCAGAATCATGTGAGTCTGGAAGGTCACTCACCATGGTGTTCTAGCCCACCCAAATTTCAGGCAATTTGCCCCAAGAAAAGTGATTTAGAACCATTTAGTTTGGAAAAGACCTCTAAGATCATTGAATCCTGCCATTAGACGGTTGATACTGGCTGGATGGTATTTCTAGATGCTGTTTGGATTTTGAAAGTTTGAACTTTCAAAATACACTTTTCCATGTGATTTTAGCAATCAATGGTGCAAAATTCCAAGAGTAAAAGCAAGTTAAGGATAAATCAGCATGTACAAGAGACCGTCTGATAACGTGGTGCTACAGAGCCCACAGCAAGAGATCCCCAAGCAGGAGAATTTCCCTTCTTTTCCAGCCCAGGCCTTACCTCTCCACCTCAGCCCTCTGCCCAGGGTTGGTGATGGCTGCTATGTACTGCATAATGTATTTACTGGCCTCAGTTTTCCCAGCCCCGCTTTCACCTGGGGGCAGAAACACCACAGTGACCAAACAGATGAAAAAAGCAAAGCAAATTATTGGACAGAAGACCTTAATTCTACCCTAATAGTGCCTGGGGGGGTTTGATTTTTTCTTTTTAAAGCAATCTTTGTGTGCACTTGAGACATTTTCTAAACACAGCCATAACCCTGCCTGGCTGCTGCTGGGCTGACTGAGCAATTGTGCTGTGAGATTTCACAGGTCGGGAGAAGGGCTGGCACACAGAGGATCAAAGGAATATTGTTAGAGGAGAAAGCCGGGCCTGCAGCAGCACAAGGGGCCACTGTTCAGCACCCCAGCCCGGAGCTCTCTCCTTTCAGAGCTGCCCGAGCACGGGGACATCAAGGAATCGAAGTGCCAGGACCCTGCCAGGGATCACTGCGGTACAAGCCCTGCTCCCACTGCTGGAGCCACGGCCTCTCAGTGGAGCAGGGAACAAACAGCAGCCAGTCAGGGCAGGGACAGAAAACAGCCGCTCCTGAGGAGAGACAAGCCCTGCTCTGCTGATCCCAGCTCTGTTGATCCCAGCTCCGCTGATCCCAGGCTGCACCTGATCCCAGCACTGCTGATCCCAGCTCTGCTGATCCCAGGTCACTCCTGATCCCAACTCACACCTGATCCCAGGTCACTCCTGATCCCAGCTCTCCTGATCCCAGCTCTACTGATCCCAGCTCTACTGATCCCAGGTCACTCCTGATCCCAGGTCACTCCTGATCCCAGCTCTCCTGATCCCAGCTCTACTGATCCCAGGTCACTCCTGATCCCAGGTCACTCCTGATCCCAGCTCTCCTGATCCCAGCTCTACTGATCCCAGGTCACTCCTGATCCCAGGTCACTCCTGATCCCAGCTCTCCTGATCCCAGCTCTACTGATCCCAGGTCACTCCTGATCCCAGGTCACTCCTGATCCCAGCTCTCCTGATCCCAGCTCTACTGATCCCAGGTCACTCCTGATCCCAGGTCACTCCTGATCCCAGCTCTCCTGATCCCAGCTCTACTGATCCCAGGTCACTCCTGATCCCAGGTCACTCCTGATCCCAGCTCTCCTGATCCCAGCTCTACTGATCCCAGGTCACTCCTGATCCCAGGTCACTCCTGATCCCAGCTCTCCTGATCCCAGGTCACTCCTGATCCCAGCTCTCCTGATCCCAGCTCTACTGATCCCAGCTCTACTGATCCCAGGTCACTCCTGATCCCAGGTCACTCCTGATCCCAGCTCTCCTGATCCCAGCTCCATTGATCCCAGGTCACTCCTGATCCCAGCTCCGCTGATCCCAGCTCTCCTGATCCCAGGCCACACCTGATCCCAGGCCACACCTGATCCCAGGCCACTCCTGATCCCAGGCCACACCTGATCCCAGGTCACACCCTGGAGCAGACACAGGGCTCCTGCTCACATTACCCTTCTGCAGGCACAGATCCAGCTCCTGACTGGCACCAGCTCTTGAATGAGATAAGAAATAATTGTGCCGGTCTCCACACACGGATTCAAATGCAAATGAGCAGCTTTAAGATTAATGAAGTTTCTTTTATAAAACGCTGCCATTAGCCAAACCATTATTCTCCTTCCGCCTGGAATTTCACACAGATCAAGTGCTCATCACCATGCAAAGCCCTCCCTACCTGAGATGACAATGCAGGTGTCTTTGGATCGTCTCTTCATGGCTTTGTAAGCAGCATCGGCGATGGCAAAGAGGTGGGGAGGCCTCTCGTAGAGCTCCCTGCCCTTGTACTGCTCGATCATGTCCCGCCCGTAGATGTTGAGGTTCTTGTAGGGATTCATGGAAACAACCACCTCCCCGATGAAGGTGTAAATGCGGCCCTTCTCGAACCTGCCCGGCAGGAGACAAAAGGCAGCAATCAGACAAACAGGCCTGGGCCATCAGGTGAACTCTTCCATCCATCACCCCATGGAAACACTACAATAAAACCCTAGCTCTGGGCATTTCCCGAGCAGGGCTGGCCCAGTAGCAGATACAGAGAGACCTGAGGGTACAAGGGCTATGACCCAGGGCTGGCTTTGAGTTCTACCACCTACAAGGGATATTTCTACCTCTGTTCCAGATACGTGATATGGAATTTATTGTTCCTACAACTGACAGTAAGTGAACACGAGTGTGAGGAGCAAATCTAATCTGCTTCATAGAGGGGATTTACAGGCAAATTTTTTTCACATTCTGTAGTTGTCCATGACCCAGCTCAGGCCAGAGGAACAGAAGCCCTCACTGAGAGGTCTGATTACACTTGAAAGTAAACAGGTAGAAGCCCAGGAGGGAATTGCAGCCTCTCAGCTCTACCAATGAGCCCGTTTTGCTGGGGGGCACTTTGGTATCATCACTGCTGCTAAACCAGAGGGGAAAATTTCTAAGAATGTGTGCAAACAATCCGAAATTACTCCATTTCTATCCCTACCTGGCCTTTCGGTTCTTTCTGCAAACAAGACAGAAAATAACTTGATGTTAGTTTTTAAAAAGCGTTTAAGTTACAAGATGCTTCCAAACAAATTCCCATTTCATTGAAAGTTACTTTTCAGGAGAGCTCAGAATACTTCCAGATTAACAGCTGAGGAATTCACACAGCATTTTTTTCTGAGTGAGAGAGAAAGGAAAACAGCAGGTTTAGGGATCAACACACAAACCCTGGATTTGCAGCGCCCATCCCCATCCGCAGCTGTACCTAAACCTCGGGCCGGTAGATGGCACCAGAACCCCTCCACAGAGCGCAGGAGCCTCGGATCCTGATGGACTCCGGCACAAATTCCAGCATTACTTAATTGAATTTATTACCACCCCCATGTGGTGACAGCCCTGACATTTTCTATTGTTCATTTGAGAATTTTCTGCAGCATCCTCGCAGCGTCATATTTTAGCAGGTGTAATGAAACTCAAGAAATATAATCCAGCAACTAGCATTCCACTTTCTAGAAGTGTTTGTGCCTCCAGTTCCAGCTTCCTCATGGAATACTGCACTAAAAAGACACAGGAATTGCAAAACGTTCTCTTGTTCCTGCATCACTTTTAACTGAAAGTGTCCTGATATGCATTTCCCAAAACATTAGTGAGCTTAAAAAGCAAAGATATTTTGTTTTTCAGATATATGCTGTTTGAAAGGTACCAATAATGTTTTAGAAAATATAAGGTCAACATAATTAGCAATACCAATACCGCTAATTTTAAGTTTGTGGAAGATCCCAAACAGGAAGAAGTGCCAAGGGGTTGGATACCAGGCTGGGAGCCCATGAGGGACTGAGGAGAGGGGAAAAACCTGTGCCCATGAGGGACAGCACATACAGAGGAGAGCTTGAAAAACCAAACCCACACAACAGTGTTGCTATTACGGAGATCAAGTCACACTGGGACATCAATATGTAATGGAAACCACTACAAGGCCATCACAATCAGCAGAATCCTCCCACCTTTTGGAGACGGACCCTCAAAAAAGGTGAGTTACCCACCGGAGAACACACAGGTTGCTCTCCCAAGCCCCTGCCCAGCAGCACAGAACTGCTGCTCAAGGCACTACTGATGCTGAAAATAAAGATACAGCAGATTGTGGAGGAGGTTTTAAGCCCCATGAGCAGCTGGAGGGTTCATGGCCAGAGAGGGTGAGTGGGGTCACTTTAGCTGAGGAGAAATAAAGAAACAGAGGCCATCCCTGCTGTAGTGTCGTGCCAAGCCACCATCACAGCACCCAATACTCTGACCTCTTCCTCAAGTAATGAATTATGTAAAGTTGCATTGCCAGAGCCCAGTTTAAGTTTCCTCCCGTGACAGTTCAGTGTCTGTGAGTGAATCACAGAATCAGGGAATATCCTGAGTGGGAAGGGACCCCCAAGCATCATCCAGTCCAGCTCCTGGCCCTGCACAGACACCCCAACAATCCCACCCTGGGCATCCCTGAGAGTGTTACCCAAACACTCCTGGAGCTCTGGGACCATTCCCTGAGACATTGTTCAGCGCCCGACACCCTCTGCCTCTAAGCAGAACCTCCAGATCTGGCCCTGCCAGCCTGGCCCTGCAGAGCCCCTGCTCCAGAGGGGCTCCAGCTGGGACGCTGGCACAGGCAGCAGGCTCACATCCTGCCTGTCACTTCCCCACAGCTCAGCTCACACGACAGATCCCACACTGGGCCTCCAAGCCAAGTTCTGAAAGGTTTTACTGGGCTCTGATGAGTTGTGTCTTCAACTCTGTGGCAAGAAGCAGATGGAGATGAGGGAGAAGAAGGATCCATCTCCGGGCTTGACAAACAGGCACCTCTCCAGCCTGGCTTTAGGGATACAGTTTATGAACAACTGATACCCCATTTTACCTCTCAGTTCATTTCTCTTTATTTCCTAGCACCAGAGTTAAAATTCCAGAGCTGTGCTCAGATGTTCCCACCAGGAGCTGCAGCTCCTTGCCCCTCCTTGCTGATAAAGCCCCTTTTCATCCCTGAGCATGGCTCAGCACAGCAGCAGGCCAAGAACAGCAGGGCCTGTTTTCCTGGCTGCATGGCTCCGGTGGGAGAGCCGGCTTTGCCTTGCCCGTGGAGAACGCAGGAAAACTTAAGAAAACAACCCACGAGGGCAGTGCAAACGGGGAGGTTTGAGCTGTTAAATCCATGATTCCTCTGCAAGCCAAGATCACCAAACAAGACCATGAACCCATTTGGTGCTTTTCACAGCCAGCACAGTCATTTTAGTGCTGAGGTGTAACTGGGCTTTTGTTATTCAAAGCAGCATCCGTGCAGTTCCTTGATAAAAGTTCCTTGACAAAAGGAACCCCAGTATTCGTTCCTGGGGTGACACCCCCATGGTCAAACCTTGTTCTGTATCTCATGGAACTCACATCAGCTCGTGCTACAACAAAACATCTCCCTGTAATAATTTTATGTGAATTTTTCTGTATCAATGTCATAGAATCACAGAATCTCCTGAGCTGGAGGGGACCCACAAGGATCATCTAGGCCAGCTCCTGGCCCTGCACAGACACCTCAACAATCCCACCCTGTACTTGAGAGCCTTGTTCAAATGCTCCTGGAGCTGTGCAACCTCGGCGCTGGGACCATTCCCCTGGAACCTGGTCAGTGCCCCAGAACCCTCTGGGGGAAGAACCTTTCCCTGAGATCCATCCCAAATCCCCCTGACACAGCTCCAGCCGTTCCCTGGGTCCTGTCCCTGGTCCCAGGGAGCAGAGATGGGAGCTGCCCCTCAGGAGGAGCTGCAGCCCCTGGGGAGTCTCCCCTCAGTCCCCTCTCTCCAGTAGCTCAGCAGCCAAAAAGCAATTCACAGTATTTAATCCTTGTGGGTTATTTTGAGGAGGAACATCAGCTCTTTCATGAGAAGTTTTTATACCAGTTTTTATTACTTCATTAAAACATCAATTGATAATGAGAAAATAAAAACCAGTGAGTCACAGAACATAAATCATGTTAAGGGAGAGAAATTCTTCTCTAGGAGAGAAGTCCACTTTGGCAAGAAAAAGACTTTTACTTTGTTTTGTAGTTTTTAGGGAAAGCAGCTGAAAAAAAAAAAT
Source organism: Origma solitaria (assembly GCA_013397895.1). NCBI lineage: Eukaryota > Metazoa > Chordata > Aves > Passeriformes > Acanthizidae > Origma > Origma solitaria. Next base: position 32,112 of record VZRL01000804.1, on the reverse strand, counting down.
CTTTAAGTCCAGACAGGGTACATTCACATGCAGTTGCTCCTGGAAAATATACTGCAGAAATGGGAACACTGAAGCAGAAATCTCCACCACCAGAGAGCACTCACATTTAGGATTTCCCCCACCTGACAAACACTCCAGTCAAAAATAAAACTGTTCTTACCGAGGAAATGATGCAACTTCAAATGCACTCAGTACAAATAAAGAAAAGAGTTAGTTGGCAAGACTTGGAACCCACACTCCCAAACAACATCTGTGGGACGGGACCGTTACACAAAGACACCCCACCAGGCCACCCGCTCCGAGCACTCACAGCAGACAGGGAATTCCTAATTAATCATTTACATGGAACTCCTCTGCTCCAGAAGCCACAGAGCCCTTGGGGCAGCACTGCCAGCCCTGAGCACCGGGCAAACAGCTCCTCACTAACCCACTTTGCCAGGCCTTGCCCATCTGTCCAACATCCGAGGGACGGAGCATCTGCTGGAGAATCACAGCAAGTCACCAGTTTGCTTTATGAGACCTGAACTGTAGCTATTGGTATTACGGATCACCTTCTACCAGAAAAAGCCCTTCTCTCGTCTGGAACTGCTCCTCTCTCAACACTGCTCCCAGACTGACAACACATTCTGCACACAGACACACCAAAGCTTTCCCCTCAGCAGGTGCTCCCTGAAGCTCCTTGGCCTCACCCTTCCTGAGGCCGCAGAGAGCCCCAGGACAGAGCCTGCCCAGTCCCTCACAGCACAGACACCCACTGAGATGGGCTTTCAGTCTGGCTGCGCAGCTGTGGCTTAAAGGAAAGGAAATGTTAAGGAAAAGCAAGTACTTCAGGACAGAATCAAGAGTGCTACAGCTGCCTCAGCTGTGCTAGTCAGCAGCTAACCTAAACCTCTATTTCCAGCTTATTTGGGAACTCCAAAGCACAAACTGAAATTTTGAGTATGAGCACACAGTTTTTTTTACCCTCCTCTCTGCATGGGAAGAACGACCCAGCACTGCACACCTCTGGCATGTGGAGCAGGGACAATTCCTTTTTCTGTTGCAAACACCCCATGTGGTTCGGGTTACTCTCCCAAATGGGGTTACAAGTCTCAGTAATTTTTTCCATTAAATATATACATTAAAAATCCATGACTGCAGGCTTTGAGGCCATTCTCTTTGCAAACCTGTGTGAAGACAATTAAAATTTGTGTTCATGAAGAGATGTACATGGACAGTCAAGGATGGGCCTTTGGGATGTGTTCACTAAGGAAGGGAATTTAGGCAGAGCTCTGGCAGTGAAAACATATTTACCTTGTTTTTAAGAGCAAGAATGAGTAGCCTGCACTCTCCCAAGAGAACGACCATTCTCCTCATGCTTTGGGAAGCGAGTGACTTTCCTAAGGCAAATTTCACTCTATGCCTCAGGTACTTGTGCCTTTTCCGTGTGATACAGGGTCTCTCTACTAGAGTTCAGAGCTGCTAAAGACTTTATTTTAGGTAAATCGCAAAATAAACTCAGCTGTCAAGCAGGACTTCGAGCCTTTCAGTAAATTGCCCATAAACTGTCTCACAGCGAATCAGCCTCTCACAAGAGCACTCAGATAAACAGGATTTGCGTTGGCAGAACTATGGCTAAAATATTCCTGCTGCTCTTGGAAAAACAGACCAAAAACTGTCCAGTCAGTATAACCACCCTTCACCAGGAAAATGATCCAAATCTGTCCTGATCATGAATATGCATGTCTACAATATTAAAAATATGCATGTCTACAAGGTTCTGATCCACCCTGAGAGCCAGAAAAACTGCAATTGAATTCATTTCGGGTGCAGGTGAGATTTTTGCTTGCAGTTGGCCTGCATGGACTCGGCTTTCAGATGCTGCCAGTTGAACAAAATAGGAAATGCCATTTGGAGCAAGTTCTGCACCACTCCTTTCCTGTATGGAGGGAGCAGACAGGGCAGGGTGAGGAATACTCCATTCATCTGCAGCCTCCAGCCAGCTTTGGAAATTAGGTTAAAAGAGTTCTTCATAATGATGTAATTTTTTTTCTAAAGAAAATTAGCAAACTACGAGTGACCACTGCCACATCTTCCTCAACAAACCAAGGCTTAAGCAAATTGACTGTAATTTGATGAGGCTATTCAGCTCCAACCCAGCTGACCCTTGAGTCATCCACCAGCTCTGCAAAGCCACTGGGTAAGGTCAGGGGAAGGCAAATGGGAGATGGATGCTAAGCCAGCTCTAATGAATGCTGAATACAGTCTAAAACTGGGAGATGTAGGAACAGGAATAATATTAAAATCTCTCTCCTTAAATATAAAGTACTAACCTTGCACTGAAAAAATGCCAAACCACTAAACACAGGAGTCACTGAACTTTCATTTCTATTTGTGTCAGACTGGCCAACCTCTCTCTGCAGCAGGGGAGCACTGCACACTCCTTTTCCAGCTCTGGAAGCACAGCAGAAGGCACAGGCCGACTGGAAATAGATAAGGAAGCAAAGGGAAGTTCTTTGAAAAGCCTCCAGGACAACACAGCGCTTTGTGGTTTATTCCAGCCCTCCCGCAAGGGGGAAGTTGCTGCCAGCACAGGTAGAGGAAAGCAGTTTGCTCCTGGTTGCTGTGTGTGGAGCAGTACAACACACTCCCAGTTCCCCTGTGAAGATCTGGGTGGGACACTGCAAAATCCGAGTGCAGTAACCACATCACTGTGCTCTGGGCAGGACAGTGCCCTGAGTGTGGTCCTGAGGGGGAATTATCCTGTGATCCCTGATCTAACCAGGAAAGAGCAGAACAGGCTCGGGATAGCAGCAAACAAGAGACTTCCATCTGCCCATAATCTTGAACTTTTTAATCTGTCAAATAAAAGTATGTAATTTATAAAAGGACATCAAAAAGCAAAAGAAAGCTCAACAGTCAGGTAGGTTTTCATCTCTGCTCTCATCTCACCCTGAGTCAGCTGGAACATCGAGCCTGTCATGCAAAGGAATTTATATCAATGCATGAGACTCACAGAACTACTGAGGAGGGGGGAAAGGTGGAAGAGATCACCTGTAAATACCTGGGCAGATGGAAGAAAACATTAAACAGAACACTACAGGCCCATACAAAGGGAAAATGGGAATGGAGGACCCTGGCCAACACAGGCTGGAAAGGGAAAGGTGCAGAGCATTTCAGTGGGAGCTGCAAGGACCTGGGAGCCCTGCTGGCTATGGCTGGGCTTGTTTTATGGATGTGTTTAGAAGATTTGGCTTCCTGCACTGACCAACAACTGACTTCATAACCCATTATGTTCCTTCCACTCTGATGTTACAGCACTCAGGTCTTTAAAAAGGACTTTTTACCTTCATTCACCTCCTCTTTCCAAACCCCATGTCCATAGTAACTGTAACCTGCCACACCACAATTATCTCAGCCTTCAATTTTGAGAATTCAGCTTTGCACATTGGACTATACACCACGGTGTTAAAGGATTTGCTACCTTCAGGCACTTCAGGGGACAAAACTGCAGAAACACCTGCCCAAAAGCAAACACCAGGGCACTGCCTTGGTGGCTGGATAGACTTGCACTATGAGGAAGATCCGCCTGGTGCCCTCGCCCTGGTTCAGTGGGGTGTGAATTCTGCAGCCGTGGCTTTGTCCCAGTGGAGTCCAGGGCAAGCTGATGCTTCTAAATAATGTTCTTGTGAGGAATGCTGGAAAAGCTGTAAAATCCTCCACCCAGCAGAAAGATCTGGAAATACGCAGAAAAACAAAGCTCATGACTGAGCCCCCCTTGCTCCCAACTCTCCAGTAACTCAGGAAGCAACAACCACTCACAAATAACACCCCCTGAACCTACATCAGCCCCTGCACTGATGACTCCTAGCCTTATTTCCTAAGCCATGTTCTAACGCATGCCTGGTGTGACACCCTTCCCAACTCTGTCTACACTCTGGCTCAACTGCGGAAGGAGTCGACACTCTCTGGTTTACAGGAGATGAAGGGGAAACCCTGACAAGTTTTCAGGTGTGGAAAGGACCAAGCTGGGGAGAAAGGGAGGGACAAGCCATGGTGGGCAGACAAAAGAAGAATGGATTTGGGTGGTGGGAGGGCACTGCAGGAAGCCCTGGACAGATTCAGCCCCTCGCCTCCTGTTGTCCCTTGAGACCCTGGAGTGCTGCACAATTAACAGAACCTCGTGATAACTACACCTCTATTCCCTCCACAAGCCCAAGTGCCACAGTGCAGCCCCAGTATTCCACAGGTTTTCTTTGGAAAAGCCTGGAGACTCCTTTAGCAGTCAGCTGGCTGGGAGCTGCTGATGTTCAGCTGCTTCATTGTTCTGCTGGAAAGGAATATTCTGATTTGGTAAGCTCGTGGCCACTGCTAATCCATGGATGCTGCTGGAGCCCCTGAATGCAGCATTGTCTGCGACAGGGCTCAGAAAACCCAAGAATCATCTTGCAGCATTAAGATACAAGAAACACATCTGCCAGCACTCCAAAAGACTTGCTCAGTGCTCTGATAATGTTACATCTAAAATAAAATTAGGTGCCTTACTTACACAAATAATAGAAAATGCAAAATATGCAAATAATGACTTGTGTTTCTGCATCATTAGGGCTTCCTTTGGTGTTGTTGCAGTGATCTGCACCATGTCACCCCAAACCAAATACTGACACTGCTTACACAGGCCTGTGTGTTGTCTGGCTGTGACACCGGGCTGTAACACTGGGCAGTGACTCCAGGCTGAGTGACAGTGAGCTATGACACTGGGCAGTGACACTGGGCTGTCCCACTGGGCAGTGACTGCAGGCTGAGAGACACTGGGCAGTGACACTGGGCAGTGATACTGGGCCGTCACACCGGGCTGTCATACTGGGCAGTGACACTGGGCTGTCCCACTGGGCTGTGACTCTGAGCTGTCCCACTGGGCTGTCACTCTGGGCTGTCCCACTGGCCTCCTCCAGGCACCCGGGGTTTTGCAGCACACGGTGATGACTCAGCTCCGTGGTTTGGCCCCAAGCTGTCCCAGCCCTTCCCAGTGCCAGCCAAGGGCTTTGGTGGACAAACCACTGTGTCTCCAAGCAACAGATGAGGATATTCCACCTCCAGCTGCCCATCCAGTCCCTCAGCCAAAGATTCCCTTCTGCCACGTCTTCTGCAGGGACAATGAGGGACAGCTGTGACCTCAGCCACCCCCAGATTGCCACCAACGGCCTCAGCCAGGGCATGTGGACAAAGCCACAAGCAGTGGAGAGGAAAATTAAGTTTGCAAATCACAAAGCAAATACGTTTCGCCAATATGTCCATTAACTGCTCAGGCTGAAAGGATTTCTCCTCGTGCTCCCTTGAAAGCATGACTAGTCAGGAAAAGTTTCCCAGTTTGGATATAGATTTGGCTCAGGTTTGTTGTGGGGGTTTCTTTCGTGCATTTTCTGTTTTGGACTGGAGCTGCTTCATGTGATCTGAACAGAACTGCACCAAAATCCCTTTTCTCCATCTCCCAGTCTCTCCCATCAAGAATGGAATAGGAAGTGCCCTGGAAGACAAATCCTCAGGCTCTGTAGGAACAAGATCTTGTCAGTGTGAAAAGGCCCAGTAAATACACATGGTTTGTTCCTCCAAATAAAGAGCAACTCATATTTCACAGAAAGGTTGGGTGAGAAATAAAGGGAGTTTTAACTGCAACCAAGTGCAGTAGGTTCATTTAAAGCCATGAGGGTGGACTGACCTGGCAGATTCAGTATCAGGATCTTTCTCCCTCTCACTGAAAGTCAACTTCAGAAAGGGAAAAAGAGAAGGAACAGCACAGGGAATGCTTCAAACACCCTTGTGGGTATGGAAGTGCAGGGCAGGACTGGCATGATAAGCAAATGAATTTGCACAGTGGCCTGAAGTACCTCACTTTACATTCTCTGAATGGAAAAGCAGCTGAGCAGCAGGAGAGCTGCTATTTATGCATTCATCATCCACTGCAAAAGGAGTGAATTCCTAAATGGCAACTGTACACAGATAACCGGGGGAACATTAGCAATATGGAAAAGGACTTAAAAGGTTTGATTAGTAAAACAGATTACTTGATTTACTTGCTGCTTGGTTTATCGTTTCAAATTATCACCGGAAAGATTGGGTTCATTGACTTCCCTTACATTTGACATATTTTTTCTGTCAAAGACAGCTCCCACTCAGAAGCTGAAAGACTATTCAAGTAATAATAATGTGAGACAGCACAAATACCACACAAATCAGAATTAACATGCACATAACCTGAAAAGTATCTTCAACTTATCTGCCACAAGCCAAGCTGGCTTTAACCACACCATCGAATATTTAATCCTAGGTCAGTGGAATTCAGAGCCCTGTGAAATTATTTAAAACAGGAGAAATCAGCCCAAGGATTCATGCAGGCTCCTACTTCTGTGAAGTATCAACTGTCAAGTAAGGAGCATTAGTTCATGACAATCTCCAAAAGTCAGAGGAGTGCCACAGTTTATCAAAAAGTTTAATAATGAAGTTTTCAGCCACTAATTATTTACTGAAAACACTGATTTAGCCTGGAGTGGTGGTGAATTGAATACCCTCAGCTTTGGCACACCCAGTTACACACAGAGAGCAGCAGCAGGGAGTAGAACTGCTGCTCCTTTGGGGGGGGGGGTGCACATCCATGTTCACAGCAGTCCCAGAGCAGCTCGCCCAGCTCAGGGCAGGGGTGATGGACCCTCCTCAGGTCCCCCCCAACAGCCCCTTCCAAGCTCTGACACACACAGGCAGCTTTGTGTGACAGCTGAACAGAAATGGCATTTCCAGTAAGAGCAGCACAGGTTTTCCAATTAATTTTGCTATCAGCTTTATTTAGATTTTTTTTTTTTTAAGGAATTAGCTTAATTAACACTTCAGAGCTGACACATCCTCCTCCAAATGCAGCTCCCTCCCTCTCTCCCCTGAGCAATCAGCTGCTAAGCCCTGCATGAAACACAGAGACACTGGGAATCAACAAGTCTGGCCTTCACAAACTGTCAATCTCTTTACACCTCTTACAAATATAGAGAAAACCATCTATCAGATGGAAAACATATTTTCTGTGTTATTTTTCTGTTTTTTAAAAGTTAAATGGTTTATGTTACCCTTCTCACACTCATCCCTGCTGCACAAGAGTAGGTCTCTCATCCATACTCATGTAGTTGGAATAATCTATATACTCCTGAATTACCAACAACTGTAAACACAGTAATGGTCACTCTCAGCTCCCCACACACTCAGTGATCACCCTCCAGCAGGCACTAGTAAATCAGGGGATTAGCTCTCCTGCCCATTTTCCAAGGACTTCTAGAAACAATGGAGTGCTTCGAGTTTCTCAGAATATTTTGCTGTGTCAGTGGGAAAGCACTGACAATCCATACTTTTAGGTGGCAATCTATAGAGGAATACAACTGCCAACCATTACATACCAGCACACACACCATGACGTCAGCTTATCCATGATTATCCATGAGTAGCAAAGCTGCCACCCTCACCCCAAAGCAGCTTTGGGTGAACTAAAGAAATTCTGCTTTGAATGAAAGAATTTGAACCCCCAATATATGCAACCCTGAGTACTTGCATTTTAGATACTGAATAGAAGGTAATGCAAGCCACTAATACAGGGCTCTCTCACACATCCAGATCCTCAAGGATTACGGCATTTTCATGCTCTCTTAATTTAATGCGGCCATGGCTTTAAAGTGAAGAAGGACAGGGTGAAGAAAGACAGGGTTAGATGGGATATCAGGAGGAAATTCTTCCCTGTGAGGGTGGGGAGGCCCTGGCACAGGTGCCCAGAGAAGCTGTGGCTGCCCCTGGGTCCCTGGAAGCATCCAATGCCAGTTTGGATGGGGTTTGGAGCAGCCTGGGATAGTGGGAGGTGTCCCTGCCCATGGCAAGGGGGGACACTGGATGGTTTTCAAGGTCCCTCCCAACCCAAACCATCCTGTGATTCCACAGTTCTGTGTTTTTGATATATATACACATAAAATTAACTATTAACCTTTAAGGTTTAAATTTAAACAAAGCTCCTCCTAGCAAATACTGCACACACTTTTCAGACTGAATCTGAGGAATAAAATGGTCACTTAGACAATGCAGTCAGAAAATGCACCTATAGGTCTGGATACAATGGCATGGCCTGATGGACTTGCAAATAGAGACAGGGTTCAACTGTTTCAGTCACAGCACTTTCATGCAGTGCCAACAAAATTACTACAAATCCCGGTTTTGTCAAAAGGAGAGTGGAATGTATTTATGAAATGACTCTTTTCCTCCTAAATATATTCAAGAGAGACTTACAGGAAAAGAAATAAAGCTCAGTTATTTCCTGTTCACATCTCTGTCCTTTGAGCAGGAGAACAAAGGAATTTGACACTTCATATCTACGCTCATCTTAAACACCATTCCTTGGCCTTTAGCTGGGTACAGAGTGGCGCTGACAGTTAAGGAAATGGTCCTTCATATAGAAAATCAGCAGCTTTGATAAGCTGCACAGGTCATTATGCTGGTTACTATCACCTTATTTGCACTTCTTTCAAAGTCCCAGGTCAGAGGAGGTAAACCCCAGCTAATTATCCCTTCTCCCTCTCATGCAAGCAGGAGTCGTCTTTTGAAGGTATTTGCTTGAGGAGTGAAATGTCTGTCTCAGTCCTAAAATAATCACAGTTCAGCAGTGGAAATGCCAACGGTTCCAGGAAATGGGCTATGCAAAAAACCCTCCTAAACTGTCCAGTAATCTGATACAAGAAAAATCCTTCCCTTAGTCCAGATCTGTTGATGTAACCTCGAGCAAGACAGACCAGGGATCCAAAACAGTTTAACACCACTCGAAGAGGACTCTGGAAATACCTCATCTGGGCTGAGGCTCATCCAGTTCTGGAGAAGAGAACAACAGATCCTCACTAGCCAAGTATGAAGGAATCCTGTGTGGCCTCTGCAAACACTGAGTGGAAGCCCCAAGGCACAGTGTCAGTCCGTCCAAACAAACAACCCACCTGTGCACCCAGCCAACAAGGAGAACTCATCATTTCCCCTCTCCCACCCAGTGCTGCTTTACCAGTGCTAGGCCTTAAATTCTTTCTCCTTCCCTTTTTTTTTGGTGGGGATATGGGGAGTGAGCAGAAGTGGGGAAAGAGGGAAGGCTGGGGGAGAGGAGATAACAGACACAGTGTAATTTCATCAGCTCAGCTTTGGGGCTTTGCTTCCACTTTTCATTTATTAGTTCAAACTTGATTTATTGTCCTCCACAAACCACTCAACCACTTCCACTTCTTCTCATTTATTCTGTTTTAAATACAGAGACACAAACCTGTTTATGGTTATTGTAACAAAACCTGCTTGTATTTTACAAAGTCATACCAACATTTCCTTGTCTTTTTTGACTGCATATCCTCCCCCAGCATCCAGGCACCTGATGAAGCTCCCTGAGCTGGTGCCTAGTGTCACACAGTGTGTGCGGTGTCCTCTCATCACCCTCTGTGCTGATCCATGACCCTGCGATTCACAGCCCATTACTCAGCTGTAAATGAATGGCTCAGCGTTCTGGATAATTGGGTTACATCCACTGGGATCCAGCATCTTCGGGAGGGGCACCATCTCCCCCCCGCCGGGCAGTGCTGATGCTGTGAGCCTTGTGTTTACAAAAGCTACCTCAGCTTTGTGATGGCGGCAGGAGGTTCCTGTTGCCCCCACAAGCCTGGTGTCCTCACCAGCCCCTGGCCCAGCAGAGGGTTCAGCAGCCACTGCCCAGCACGTGCAGCAGTCCTGGACAGGGATCTGTGGGTGAGCTCTGTTCACATTCCCAGAGCTCTCCAGCACCACACTCTGCTCCCACAGGGCACCTGTTTCAGCCACTACACCTCTTCCACTCGAGCAGCCCTGCAGGCCAGAGCCAGGTGACCAAACCTCTGTCAAGTCCCTGCATTCTCAGCTGCCAGCCCTGCCCCCGGGCTCACCAGCCACAAACCTTCCCTGGACCACCTGCATGTGGGCAGCTGAAATTCTGGGGCTGATTCATCAACTGCACTGAGCAGGTTTCCACTGAATGGATAAAGAGACCTTAACACCAGTAACTCCTGTATGGTGCCCATGCTGCAGAAGCGCGGATCACCTCCTGACAGACCCCTGCAGCTTCTTCCCCAGCGTTCCTGCTTGGAGAATATGGGGGCAAAAGGCCAAAACCTCTCTGTGCAGAGCCCCGCAGCTCTGCAGCCTCGCGAGCTGGAGCTCCACAGGCTGAGGAAGTTGTTCCCCATCTGGAAGCAGCACGGGTATGTTCTTCCAGCTCCACACCTGGGCTGCTGCGCTCTGCCAGGACCCAGCTGCCTCTGAATGGAGATCACATGCACCTTTATCAGTGCTGTGGTTAATCTGCAACCAGATCACCCTCTCCAGGGCAGCTGAGGATTAAATGTACAGGAAATAAACCAGATATTACTATAATTAAACATTAACTCGCTGCTGCTGGACTATCTTGTTTTTAAGCCACTCATCTTCCTCAGTAAGCGAGGAAAGAAGAGGGTGCTGACACACAGGTGTTACTGAGAATGTAAAGCACCATTTCAGTGTCAAACAGTGTAACTACACACACAGCATAAACCATCACCTCCATGAACCAGAGGGACTTGCAGAAATCTGGGATCCTTTTTGATCAGTTATTGCCTCATAACATAGTGATCACCACTTCCAAACGAGGGCAGGCTTTGTATCCCTGGTTTAACTGGGAGGGTTCAGATTGTTTGGCTCCCAAAGTCCTTCCTGATCACCTGTCTGAACTCTGTTTCCAAAGAGACGTGGGAGAACAGGTACCTAAGCTGCTCTGGTATGAGCAGCAAGGTGCAACTGCCCTGGCTGTGTAATGTTTGTATCTCCAAAGGTTACAGGCAGTCCTTCCTTCTGTTCCCAGCAGCCTCTGCAGGGAAAACCAGCCCGATGCTGGGACACCACTTCAGAAAACACTGGCCAGCTGCTAATGCACAGCCCAGCACACACCATATGGCACGTGCAGAAACTGCACTCCAGTGTGGGACTGCTTATTTAAACACAGCCTCCTGCTGCACTTTCCCCACAGCACTGATTGTTTGTAAATGTGTAATTACAAGGCAAAGGGCATGTGGGAGGTTTTCATCACAGGCTGATCAGATATAAGCAGTGTATAACAACACAAAGGGATCAGTATTTTAAAAGCTTCCAAACTACAGCACCACATTGGCCAAGCAGTGGGGCGCATTTTCAAATTACAGCTTATTGGGTGATAATTACATCAACACCACTGCAATTACTGAGGTTGTGATAGTTCCAGTTTGATCAGGAACAGCAGTGTGCTCTGAAACTCAGTGTTACTACACAGGTTCTCCAGCTAGAAGAGTGACCTGGAGAAATAATTCAAAATTCACAAGGGACCAATCCCTCATAGTCAAGCTGAAAGGACTGTCAAAACATCTAACCAGACTAAAGAACCGTTATTAAAGCAATGGTATCAACCCAGTAACCTACATTAGCAGACTGCAGCCCTTTACAAGCCATTGCTCATTCATAATAGCACCTTTATTGCTGCTTCTTGAACCCTGCAATTGGTTCGTGGCCCCCTCCTGTTCCTGCTTCTCCCTCTCATTGTACCCAAGATTAATTAAAAAAAAAAAAAAAGGGAAAATGGTTAGACACAACTGTCTTCACACCACAGCTGACAGCAATGAAGAGAGAAGTCCATCTAGGCCAGGATTTTAGCCACGGTGAGCCAGAATTTGGGCAGGTGTCTGTGCTGGTGTTCCCATCATGAACCCTTGGTTTGTACCCACCCCAGTAGAGGGAACCACTCTCCCTCTGAAGGCATGGGAAGGGAAGCTGGGGAGCACCAGAACAGGTTATTTATTACCAATGACACGGGCAGCAAGAGGCATTCCTGGCAGCACCACTTGCTCTGGGATCAAGGTATTATTTCAGCTATTGACAGATCATTCAGGGAGGCGTCCAACACGGGCCTGTTTCACACAGAGAGGTCTGACACGACAGCAGGACACAAGGTGCTGGCACTCCCAGGCAGAGCTGCAATTCCAGCAGTGCCTCCCTCACAGCTGGCACTCGCAGAGTCACAACAAAAACTAGGACGTTAAGAGCGCAAGCATCCTGTATAGATCTGAAGGAAATGAAGACAATAAAAACAGCTCTAAACCAGGTTCACTGACTTGTGACCACAAAACCCTGCAGCAGAAAGACCTGCACCCTCCTCCACAGCAAAACAAGTATGTGCTAGGCCGGTACCTTCAGTAAAGGGATGCAACTTTGAGAATCAGCCCCTCAGCCACTTTGTCCAAGGTAGTGTCAGCAGTCATTGACTTGGTTCACCCCTTCAGTACCTGATAAATCAGTAGTAAAAACATGGCAAGTATTTTGACCATGTAATACTAATCTGAGCTTTCCCAAGATGACAGCTGATGCTGCCTCCCGGAGCCATAAAAGCTTTAGACAGGAAAAACACTTTCAAGCAAGTTAATTCCTGCACTGCTGATAACATTCCCTCCTTTGTCTTAGGACTGAGATGCTTCAAACACTCACACAGGTACTGAAGTAGAATGCAGGACTGCTGTTAGCTGTTCGGACAGAGCTTTGTGCCAGAGCATCCCCCAGGACTGCTCGTGCCAGGTGCAATGTAGGTGGAGGTGCAATGGAGCTGCAGGGGTTGGGTGAGAGGAGCTGCAGGGCCAGCAGCACCTGAGCCCCAGGACCATCCCTGCTCACTACTATGGATGTGAACTGGAGAGCTCGAAGGAAACCACAGTTTATGTTCCACACAGTAGTGAAACATCATGTGAGCAGTGCATCTAAATCATAAAATGGCACAAGAGGAGGAAAAGGAAGTGCGTTTCCAAAACAGGATTAGACACTAAAGTGAAACGCGGAGACGCACTGACTAGCACAGGCCAAAGCTCCTGATAAAATCAAGCTCCTGCCAAGCTCTGCTGTCCTAGAATTCAATGTTCGAGGGAGAGGGACAGAACGACCCAACAAGGACCTGGCTCCTCCAGAGCCTTCCCTGGTGCTGCACTAAGGCACAGTTTCTCCTAAACTTAAAATGTGTCCAGAATCTTGAGAAACGCTGGATCTCCAGCATCCTTCAGGGAACATTTTCAGTGCCAGACCTTTCCTCTTGTCCCCTGCTGCAGCTGAGCGGGACATGAGCAGGGCACCAGCCCTGTGTCCCCTGTCACTGTGTTCAGGGTGTCCCTGCTCTGCCCCAAACAGCTCCTCAGCCCAAGGGCTGCTGCTGCCACCTCTGAGAGCAGCCCAGTTTGGAGTATTGGCTGTGTGAACTCTTGGAGGACACGCAAGAAGGCAATTTACTATCAGAAAACAAACACTGAAAATTCTGATTCTATCTCAGCCTTCCCCCCCACAATAATATCCAATAGCTCAAGGATTCCCTAAATGGAAATGCAACTAATACAAAGCTTAAAGGTCATCTCAAAGGAAAGCTGTGTGCACCAGAACATGGCCTGTCGATTCCACACACATTATTCCAGACTGCCTCGACTCCATCTAGGGCAAAGAAAAAAAAAACCAAGGAAAATGAAGTTGCTTGTTAAAGGGAATTTAAGGAGGTTCCTAGCAATTCTTTTCAATATCAGGAAAACAGATATAAAAACACCTCAGTTGTGGTTACTGAGCCAGCAGAACTAGAGCTCTTGGTTCTCTGAACAGTGCTCTGCTAGGACCCAGCCAAAAAGGGCAGCAGAGCCACCCAAGACATTCCCCAGCGGCTGCACCACTGCTCTGGAGTCAGCCCTGGCTGTGGCACCTCTTGGAGCGTGCCCATGAGAAGAAGACATGTGGGAGTTACAAGCTGCAGCCACAAAGCCCTTCAGAAAACATGAACACAGGAGGTTTTCCTGGTTATTTTCTGATTCTCCTGCCTGTTGGCACTGTGGACAGTCACAGGCACCTGGAGGGGATGGGATACAGGCAGCAAGGAGCCAGGGCCTTTACGGCCACACCTCACCTGTGCCACTCGCAATGGTGCTGCCACAACACAGCCCACATCCAGCTTTACCCTGTTTCCTTGCTGAAATCACTACTTTGAGGCCAAATAATTATATCTTACATAATATGGCCACTAGCCAAACTAACAAAAGCTTTCTGAGGAAACCAACATGCCTTAAATTAGACTTGCCTTAAGATTTTAAGTAAACTGAATGAACTTTTAAGCCATGGCAGTCTCTGGGCTGTGTCAGACGTGTGTTGTGCCTTCATATCCTATTAAAAAACAAGGAACAGTGTCTGTCAGCTGCTTCTCTGCACTAGGAGCTGCAGCCACCATGCGCAGCTATAAAATGTGACTTGGAAAATTATGTACAGATGGGCCTAGAAGTTTAGCATTTTTAAGTTCTCTTGATAGCCTGTATTTGCTAAAGATAAAAGCAAATCACAATCTTTTCACAAATATCCTTTGCTTGAATTACTCAGAAAACTACCTTAGAGTCAACATCAATTCAGCACAAGAGCAGTGACAAGCTGAAGCACAGACAGGCCAAAAGGAAATCAAACTACTCAGGAAAATGGAATTACATCCTGCCAGACTAACAGCTCGTCTGTGTGCCGAGATTGACTGTCTCAAATCTGTGCTATTGGCTTTTTTAAAGGCAAACACCAACTTGGCGCTTTCAGTGGTGTGCAGTTCTCTGCCTGCTGATTGCCTTTGCTTCCGCACAGGGTTAGAAGCAAACAACACACGGTACCACTTCTGCTGATTACAGAGAGAATTAATTTAAGAATTAAGAACGCCCCATAACCACAGCCAGTGCAGGCCACAGACACCACAGGCAATAACATGATAGAAACAACCATTTTTAGTCCTACCTGACCATTGCAATCTGAGAGAGAGGCTGAAAGTTTTCTAGAGCATATAAAATTTAGATTTAGGTAAGTACGTTCTGCCCTGAACAGAGCCTCAGTAAAATAAACAAATTTCCATTAAATTTATGGATTCACCAACAAAACTCGTGTTGGCAAACAAAGAGATAAAAAAAAAAATCCAGCAAACTATACCTTAAGTAAAAACTAAATTCCAATTCAAAATATGAAGCAAAAGTGAGGAGAATTTGGAGCTTTTGAATAAAGAATAATTCACATATTGAGTGTTATTAAAATTATCAGAGTAATCAATTCTCCGTTTTCACTGTCTTATCAAAGATCTTTTAAAGGTGGGCACTGTCTCACTAAATCTAAAAACCAATCTTAGTCCAGGGCACTCCTAAAGAACTCTCTCAGATGAAGCCAGTTACTTATGCACCTTCAGAAAGATTATAACAAGAATATTTGAAATATTTGGTCTGGCAGGCTGGTACATGACTTCATCCTGCCCGGTCTCCCAGAGGACATCCGGGATTATCTGCAGTGCCAGTTCATATGGCTCGCAGAGACAAAGTGGAGCACAAAGCTGTGGCTGTCACCACGGCACTGCAGGGGGACACTTCACCCCTTATCCACAGGTACGTGCACTGCATTCTCTGAGGCAAGAAGCACCGGCACTTCTGCTGTTCAGTGAGGGTCTGAAAAAACATCACCCCACATTCTGACCCGGGTGGGAAGCACAGTACAAAGATGTGTAAAGAGGAGATTTCAGTGCAGTGGTAAAGTTTCAGACAGGAGAAAGTGTTAGGGCAAACAAAATGTGATCCGAGCGCTTCAGAGCAACACTCCCTCCGTGGCAGAAGGGACTTTCTCAGTCTCCACCTGCCAAAATAAATTTGCTGCCATTTAAGGTTGTTGGATGTTTCCCCGATTAATCACTGCGGCAGAGCGGTGTCCCAGGCCGAGCTCTGCCGGAGCCGGTTCTCCTGCAGGACGTTACACAACGGAGCCGGCCGTGCCAGCGCCAGGGAAGGGCAGCGGCGCTGGGAGCTTCCAAGGGCGGAGTGGCTCAGTCCCAGGGCCGCAGAGCACCGCCCTCCCCGTGACACCCCCGGCAGGAATCCAGGGAAGCCGCACCACCGCTCAGCAGGTGCGATCCTATCCAAGGATCCCTATCCCTATCCAAGGAGTTATTCCTGTTTCGACAGAAGGAATTTAAATGGGGAGGAATGAACCCAGTTAGGTCACCCTGGTGCTGCAGCCCTGAGGGGGCACTAAAGCATTGATAACGATCTCCTTTCAGGAAGTCATATCTGTAAATATTAGGAAGTAACTGTAAATTGGGGGAGGCAGGGGGAGCAGCAAAGCAAGCACCAAACCCAGGATGATTTCACCCTCGGAAATTCATAGCTCACACTTCCGTTTAAATCTGAGCGTTTAACTTCACTTGAAGAATCCATAAGTGGAGACAACTGCCTTCCATTTAACCTTTTATCAATTTCAAAATTAATTCCTTAAACACCTGTGATACAAACACAGCAAAGCAACTGCTCCTGGCTCCAAACAAACTGTTTAGAAAGGACCAGAAGCCAGACAAATATGTCAGCAACAAAATGCTGGAGAATGGAAAAGAATGAAAAAGAGCATCACGAGCAGACCAAAAAAAAATTGCAGCTACAAATCTTTTCAACTTCTATTCCATTTGTGTGTTCAAGTTCATCACAGCACTATTTGAGAGCTGTCACCCCAGGCCCCCCTGCAAGTGCTGCTGCCAGTGATGAAGTTTCTCCAGGAAGCTCCTGCTTTGGACAAGGCAGGATCTCTGGAACTCTGCCCTCCCCTCTGGATGCTCCAGGAGATACTGCTCTCAGAGGAGAAGGCACTGTTGGTCAGCAGCTGGGGCACTTTCTGTCTCTGGTCAGAGCAGTTCTTGCTCTCTGGGGAATCCACACAGCACAGATTCCAGACTGACAGTGTTCCCCCAGCTCTCTCAGGCCCATCCCATCAACTCCACAGCCCCTGGCAAATGCAACTCCCACCAGTTCACGACCCACAACCAGCTCCTTGCTGCAGCTGAGGTTTTGCAAGGCGAAACTCTCACTGAAATCAAGATAACTCGGCACTATCTAGGAAATTAACTCTAATTAACCACCAGGACTCCCATAGGCCGCTCCAAACAGGAGTCTGAGGTCTACAGAAACCAGCCAAGAGGCAGAGGACTGGCAGCAATAACAGCGTTGCTTTCTCAAAGGTGACCTTGGGCAACTTCCACTCCCAGTTACAAAATCAAGGCAGACAGGAGGGCAGGGGAGCAGCAAAACCCTGAGTGGAGACACCCTCCAGCCTCATACCAGGGTTTTCTTGGTCTTTGGCGGGCAAATGGGGGAAGAAAAGCAAACTAACCCATACAGGCTCCCAGGGACAGTTCACTGACTACTGGGTAACATATTCAGTAGCCTAAATAATACACAGAATAGGCCTGGCCTATTTTTGCTATAGGTGGATCTGGCAAACGTGAGTCATCTTCGGAGGAAATCCCGAAGTGCTCCCCTACCACAGTCACGTCTGTATGCAGAAAAGAAGGAACTAAGTCCATAACCAAAAAAAAGCCACCTTCATATTGCCACTGTTGTTGGCCAGATTTTCCAGGGAATTAATTTCCAGCTGGACAATTCTAAAGCCAATGTTGATTAAGATCACAGGATGGTTGTATTTGGAATTAGAAGAACAAATCTCCTAAAGTATCTTCCCAAGTATGATGTAACAAATGAGTTTTCATTTTCATTTCAACACTCTTGGTAAGGAAGCAAGTCACAGCGAGACAAGAGATGGTATCTACTTAATAGGAAGTGGTTTATTATTGCTATTTCAACTTCTCTGTGATGTAATTCAAGGCAAATCTAACAGAAAAATCCAAGGCACATGAAGAGTGGCCAGTTACACTCTGCAAATGTGAAACCCCTGAAGCAAACAAGTGACAAACACTGCAGTGGCATCCAGAAGCACCAGAAAGTGATTAATCCTGTGCATAATTACAGGATGGAACAGCAAAGCAAGGATGTGCACTGGGGTAGGACTGTCAGGCTTCTGTGACTCCCAGGGGGGCAGGTGCTGGCTGAGAGCAGGGCTCTTCAGCCCTCTAAGGCTGACACCAAGATAACCATGCTGGGAGGAAACATTAACACAACAGAGCCTGGAGAAGAGAAGGGTGTGTGGAGAGCTCACCGCACCTTCCAGTGTGTGAAGGGGCTACAGGGAAGTTGGAGAGGAACTCTTTGTCAGAAGCTGCAGTGACAGGATGAGGGGGAATGAGTACAAATTGAAAGAGGGGAAATTTAGGTTAGATATTAGGAAGAAATGTTTTACTGTGAGGGTGGTGAGACACTGGAACAGGTTGCCCACAGAGGTTGTGGATGCCCCAACTCAGGAAGTGTCCAAAGCCAGGCTGGATGAGACCCTGAGCAACCTGGGCTAGTGGGAGGTGTCCCTGCCCATCGTGGGACTAGATCATCTTTAAAGTCCCTTCCAACACCTCAACATTCTATGATAAAAAAGTTCAGAAAAGAAGGTTTCCATTGAGACCTTCTGCAATCTCTCTGATTTCTGTGAGACTGAAAACTACTCCACTTCTCCACTCCGAGTGAAAGATGCAATTTCAAAGTAAAAATTCTCAGTGTGAAAACTCCATGGCAGGACAAGTTAATCCCAGACAACGCAAGGGGATGGTGCCAGTAGCAGTAGCACTGACCAGGGAGGGAAAAACAAGTCTGAGAAATAAATTTCACCACTTGTGATTTATTCCATGTGTATCCTGATAACTATTGTTTTTTCCTAAAATACACCTTCTTAGAGTAAAAAGAATACAATAATCCTCACCATTATTAATAGGTTTTCAGCTTTCATCATTGCGAAATTTGAAACAACCACAGAATATCTCAAAGGCTTAAACATCAGAGAGCAGAACACAAAACCAGGGAATGCTTGAGCTTGTCAGTGCTGCTCCCTCGCACTGCTCCTCCCCTGTCCTCATGGATAAATGGATGGTTTGTAGCTGATACGGGATAGGATGTGTTTTCACATTACTTTCTCCCCATGATAAAAAAAAAAGGGACTATTTGGCACTCACAGCACTGGAGGGTACAAAGAGTATCAAAACCCAGGTCAAAACACAAAGAAATCACTGTCTTCAGTGATAAAAACTTTTAGTTTGGAAAATATCCATTGCACTCGATTACTCAGGGAATGAATCAAAGGCTCCCACTCTCCATGTGACACCCAGGGATGACCAGATGGGTGGGCACAACTGGGCAAATTTCGTACACAGCAAATTATTTGGGATTTAGCCATTAGTGCTATCAGCTTCCACATCAAGTACCTCATTAGGATAAACAGAGGCTGCTGTTTGTCTTACACAAGGCAAGCCAGTACGTCTACATATGAAAAGTG
This sequence comes from Origma solitaria, assembly GCA_013397895.1. Taxonomy (NCBI): domain Eukaryota; kingdom Metazoa; phylum Chordata; class Aves; order Passeriformes; family Acanthizidae; genus Origma; species Origma solitaria. The sequence goes on along the minus strand of VZRL01000804.1, from coordinate 12,831 downwards.
GGGGGTGGGGATATTTTGCCCTGAAAGCTTTCCCAGATTGGTTATGGGGCTTACCCTGCTCATCAAGACATGAGAGAACTTGGCACTTGAGGTGAAACATCCTTTGGCACTGCACAAAGGATGGAAAAATGGAGTGGGAATTACTGCCAGCACAAGATTTATGTCACACAACCAGGTACAGGTAAAGAGGAGCCTTCAAAAAGGCAGCAAAAGTGTCTTGATAAAAAAGCCCCAAACACAATACTAATCCTGACTACTTAAATATTTGGGCGTCCCACATCCCACACACAACACAAACCGGGATTTGAGCAAGGCAGTCTTTCTGTAAGGACCTACTCATCTGTCCCTCCTGTGATTTACTGGGGTTTAAGTGCACATTAATAAATGTAACCCTAGCAAATGATTCCTCTCATTTGGTCAAGGTGCTACAGAATGTCTTCAAAATTCACCAAGTTTACTGTATTTAACTTCTGTTATTTTTTTCTAGGTACAAGGACACAACAGGAAAGGCAGAAGGTTAAAATGTATCAGATGCAGTTCAACATTTTGAAATATTATGACCAAATTCTACAGTTTCCATGATTCAGCTATAAAGTTTGCAACACAACACATTTTGTTTGTACACTAAAACAAGTGGTCTGTCCCTCTGCACAGGGTCAGCTCACTAACTTTAATGAACAGCCTCTCAGAAAAGCAGCTGAGCAGCCAGTTACCAATCAATCATGGACAAAACTGGCAGAAGACCAAGAATGACACGAGATTTCTCCCTAAATTCAGTAGCAACACATCTGGGCTGGCCCTGAAGTTAATCAGAGCCCCAAACCCATGTCATCCTCTGAGCAGCCCTGGGAACAGTGAAGATCCTCCTGCTCCAGTGGCTCATCCAACAAGCAGCAGGTGCCACCTTGACTCCTCCATGAGAGCATGCAGGATCCAGAAACCCAGCAGAAAAGCAGGACAAAACCAATCAGCCATTCTTTAGGTATATGAAAGCTTGAGATTCTCGTTGCTGTCTCATTTCCTGAATAGCAGGGGATGATGCACGTGGCATCTTTTAGGAGATGGGTGTCCCCAATCACTCATTCCTGGCTTTCCCACTCCAGTGCCAGCTGGAGCCTGGCACTGCTCCTCAGGGCAGGAGCACTCAGCATCCAAACCCCCCAGCACCCATGATTTCAGCATTCAGGTGCCAGCCTGGCATCAGCTCCCTACCACTGCCCGCAGGGACAGCATCGAAAATCAAACCAGGCAGCCAAGATGTTTGGTGAAAAACAAGACTCATTTTGACAATAAGCAGCCCCCCTGCCTGAAGTCTCCAAAAATGTAAGCCCTTAATGGAAAACATGTTTTCTATCAACTGATTGGAAAAATGAAGCCAAATATTCCCAATAATTTCAAAATTATTCAGCTTTCCTTCAGTTTCCTACCAAGTCCAGCTCTTAGGGTTTCATACCAGGTTTAAAAGCTTTACACTTCACATGGATCTGTTTTTCCCTGGCGTTTCCTCAAAGGGGTTTAAGTTCCGTAACTAACACGGAGTCAGAGAACCAGCTGCCAGACACTGGAGATGTCTAGCTCAGGAATGTCTGCATCCTTGAAAGCCAGGATGCAGCATGGCCCAAAACCCAAGAACAAAGGCAAGATTTCCATTGTTTGTTTTGCTGGAGACACCAATGCTACATTTATCAGGAAAATAAGGGAAAGGGATACTCCTGTTTCTATTCCAATGCTGCAGCACAGGAGTTGGTGTTCTCCTCACCTGGAACAGGTCAGAAACCACACAAAGCAAAGTTCCTTTCTTACTGCGACACAGGCAAACTCAAAAAACGAAACATTGATTATCAAGCAGCATAGTCCGCAAAGTCAAACATCCAACCTCGGGCTTATTTTAGAAAGGCTGCCTGGTAATTTGCCTGTGCTTTTGAAAAGCAAGGAATATGTTTTGAATTATAAGAGGTTACAGGGACATTTTTGTGGTAAATTTGGACTTTCATTTGCAAAAAAAAAAACTCCTCAGTGCTACAGAGATCCTTTCGGAAATAACATTTTTTTGTCATTGCTAAGCACTTTTCAACAAAGTTTAACAGCTACTGTTCCAAGGAGGTGTTTACATCCAGCTTTAAAAGAATACGGGGGTTCTTCCGTCCCTGCAAGCACAGGAAAAAGCAGCACGGTGTCCTTCTGAGAGTTTGAGAAGCAAACAAGAGAGGACATTCTTTACAGGGTGCAGGGGCAACAATTTTTCTGAGCAAGTTTACTTGAAGACTTTGGTGCTCCCGGTCTGCTGTTCAGGGATTTTTCAGGGGCCCAAGAAAAACAGAATTTCTAAATTGTATTTACAGCTCTTTGAGCTTATTTTCATTTGCCCCCCCTGGTCCTTAGAACCAGGATCAAGAAGCCACAACACACAAAGAAGGTGGTATTGAGGAGAAGTGCAAGGCACCAGTTCCAGCCTCGGAAGTTTATAAACTCCATATCCAGTTGCTTTATAAACAGTGCAGGGGAGGGGAGGCCTTCAAAGAACCATAGCAGGAGTTTCACTTTGAAGGTGAAATTTACTTTATCATTCATTCTTGTAAACAAAATAACCTATTTAGCTGCAGTTTAGCAATCTGAGTAACAGTAGAAGTTTTAGTGTAAACATCTCAGCGATGTGCAGAATGAAAGCTTCATTGTGCCCTTGATGGCCGTGGTGTGAAGGCTTTCACAGCCACCGCGGTTTTTACCCCTCCAAATGCCATGGAGGAGTTCTCCCCAAATAAAGCCGTGCTGTTCCTACAGTGGGAGAGGGGATTTTTTGTTTCAGTTTGTTTTTCTTTGCTATTCATGGTGAGACAGCCTTTGCTGCCATCCAGTACCTGTCAAAATATGGGTTCTCATTCCTTCCCAGCTGTTGGGCTCCCTGGGCAGGACCCTGCAGTAATTGCTGGAGTTCCCTTTAGCTTCCCTCCTGGGTGTTTGTCCTGGGCACCATAAATAAACCCCAGGGCAATGATGAAGGCGCTGATGCTGTAATGGGAGGCACATATTGAATGGGAACCTTTTCTGAAAGTTTCAGCTCAAAACACAATTCATTTGAGGAGTAGCCATGCACACCTGCTCTCCATCAGAACGGGACTGAAAACCTTCGTGTCAGGGCCCCAGAACAAAGAGATTTATTCCAAAGCTGTCAGAACCTTCAGTGAAACACAGCTTGAGTTGGCTTGATGTGAATAAAGACGCTGGGGCAAGGGCAAAAATACTAACCTAAACATTGGGTTTGGAGATGGAGTTAAACCCACCACCCCAAACAGCACATCCAGCCCCAGCAGCACTTCACACCCCACATATTGCAGAGTCCTGCCACCAATCTCCAGTTTTCATTTCCAGGAAGATGTAATGAGCCTCCAGGCTTCCCAAATTAAGTTACATCAACCTTAAAGAGGAACATATCAACATACTCTAACCAGATAATTTTCTACCTGAACATCCTCAGGCAGGATAACATCGGGGCAGGCTCTGTCCAGACCCAAGAGAACATGAACTGCAACGGGCTGGGATCCAGCGTGGAGCCAGGAAACGACTGGAGCAGATGAACACGATAATGAGTGATTGCAGCACTCCAAACCTCCTACCATGGCACACTTTGTGTGGGCTCCATAAATTACTCGTGGAAGGAGGAGGCAGTCTCTTTGCTGAAAGTTGTATGGTGTTTCTTGCATACCAAAAGGAACAACTGAGGGAAAAGCACAGGAATGCTGGTCAGAACGTTCTCAGATGGACATGGTACAGATCTGTGCTGCAGGAGAAGCTGATAATCACTGAAAGGAGATAAGCTGTGTTTCTGAGGTGGAACAGGGGGAGGCAAGGAGATGGGTGAAGGAGATAAAACTGAGAGCAAAAGCAATCTCTGTAGATAACTCTGAACAAGCTCAGCGGGCAAGGGGGTTTGTCAAGGCATAAGAGAAGGAATGAGCACAAAAATCAGTGCGAGGTGGGTCTGGGTAAGATTGGGCTCTGCCTATGGCTCAGGCTGGGCCTGACACATCACAGGGGAATAACAACGCCTCACTTGGGATGCCAAGGCCTAGAAGGGACCAAGTCTGACAGCACAGTGGAAGAAGTGAACTGCTGTCCCAAGGAGCTCACTTGCTCCAGCCCCAGGGAATTCCAGCTGACAGACCGGGCAAGGCTGGAAAGATCAACCCAAGATCAGAGAAGACACTGGGAGAACTGAAGGCACATCCACAGCAAGGGGGAAAGCCGGGCAGAGGTGTCCAGCTGCACACAGGAGGTACTGAAAGAGGTGAGAGGAGTCACCAAGGATGATCAGGAGGGTACTGCAGCTACAGAAATATGGGAAGTCAGTGAGAAAGGATGGTCAGGTGGGACAACACTTCTTGGAGAGACAGTGGGAGTCAACACCTGAGACACTGGAATAGAGCAAGAAACATCCAGGGATGAGAAACGACACTGTGGCAGGTGAATGGCTGCCCAGGGACACAGAACTGGTTTAATGCCATATTTTCACCCAGTGGTACATTTTTCTGGAAATAAGGCTCTGGATCAGACCAACCCAACAGTCACACACAAACTGTTCTCTGAAGTGTCACACAGCTCAAGACTGGCAGGTCACACTGGGCAAGTGGCCTCCACAGGACAGGTCACTGCCAACTTCCAAACACAGAACAGAAGGTGAGCAGCATCCCAACAGACAGGAAATGTGGGCTGCAAAATGCTTCAGTGGAAAAAAACAGAACTGAGACACAAATATTCTGCCCCCTGTTCCAGGAGAAAACTTTAAGTCTGTACAGAAAAATTGTAAGAAATTATTGGGGGCAGACGGAAAATACCACCACCAAGAGTTAGAGCAAGAGGCAGGCTTGTTATGCCCCAGTCACTGTTCTGCTGCTGAGCCTGACAACTTGAGCACTGCAAGACCATCAGTGATGACAGGGTTGGGTCCTCTGGCTTATCATTAACAACTATTTTATTTAAAAGGTCTTTCCAAGATATCCCCCTCCTCCTACCTCAGCTGGGCCCTGACAGGACAGTATCTGCTGTCCATCTAAACGACCACCCAAAGGAATTGCTCGGGGTGTTGCTGCCACAGAGAACAACTAACTCAGGGACCAGAAAAACCTCATTCCTAGCCAAAGACAGAGGTTATCTCAGGAGCAGTTTAATGGTTTAGATTTGAAGAAGAAAAAAGGTACTTTCAAACAAGGTAGGTCTATCTAATGACCCCTTTCCATTCCCAAAGACAGAACAGCCTCACAGCCAGATTGTTCTTTCACCATCTGAAAGCACAACCACGACCTTACTTCCCAGCTCCTCAGTCTAACAGAGACAGAAACATCAGCAAGCGACAGCAGTAGTGGGAGCTGAAATCTCATCACATCTAAGCAAAAAAGTCCTTAAAGGAACAGAAATCTTCTTTACAAATTGTGTTTCTGCTTCAGAGAACTGGAAATGAGCATTTGCCACAGAGGGACACGCAGCTCCCTTATTTCACACCTACAGGCAAAACTGTACCCAGGCATCTGTTTCCTTCTACTCCTTCACAGAATTCCTTCATTCCATACAAAGATGCAGTCATGACCCAGGGATGCAGAGAGAGATGATGTAACCTCAAATACCTTGTGAGATCTGCATCTTTAAAGGAATTTGAGTAAATATCACTAAGTTCAGGTGGTGAAGCCTGCTCAGCCCAGAAGAAATGCAAAGAGTTGAAGAAATGCAAGGACTTGGTGAGTGTTAGGTCAGTAAAGCCACCTGAAGAGGCAGATTTTTGAACAGAAGTCAATGCAAAGGACTCTTGACTGAAGGAGGCCATGAGACTCATTGAAAGTATTAGCTAATATTTACCGTAAGTTTACCAGATCTTTGAGTCAACCTTTAGCTAGTGAAACTCAGCAGGTGATGAGAAATTACTTCAGTTAAGATGGTGCAGGTTACACAAGCCACCTCAAACACGTGGTAGTCAATAAGCAGAACAGCATCCCAAACAGATGCACTGCAATTCTGAGGAGCTTCAGAACCACATCACTTCATCAGAATCTATGAAATAATTGCAGAGTGAGGATGAAAGCCAAAAGGCTGCTGAGGAATTCTAAAATTACCAGCTGACTTTTTGTAGATATACTTTCTGTCAACAGCACGGGAAAAATACTTTTAAAAATGCAAGAAAGCATTTCCTATTGAGCTAATTCCCAATAGTTCTGGTTACAAAACTGATTCTGTCAGGTTCTGTCTCACACCTGATGCCATATGCCATAGATGTCCCTCCCCAGCTTGCTACCTACCTATGATTAAATGTGTTACCTGTGCTCTGACAAGGACCAGAGGCAGCTGAGAGGATCTGCAGGATCAGCAGCCTCAGAGTTTAGAAGTACAAGGCACCCTGATCTCATTCATAAATCTGACCTCGTATATAATTCAACACCCAGGTGCTAAAATTATTAAACACTGCCCCACCCAGCTGCTATAAAAAGAGTCCTGTAAAATTTCTCTCTAAGGAGGCTTTCATCAGGCAGGGAGGGCAGATATGCTGAGGAAGGTCCAGTGAAACCAGATCAACTCAGCATATATGGAGGCAAAACAAACTCTGGGCCAGACACCATCTCACTCCAAGCCTGGTTCATGGGAATACAATGAGGAATCCCAGAGCACACCTGCAGCAGCTCCCGGTGTCCATGAGCTGAACAGTCCCTGCAGAGTCGGGAAGCTGCCCTGGATCCCCCCTTTGCTGCTCGTCCAGTTGGGATTTGCTCTTTAAGTGAGATCGATGGCCTTTTCCATCTCTGAAGATCAGGCTGGCCCCAGGCCAAGCTCGTAAGTCACATTTTGATGGACTAAGGGGAATTTTCATTCCATTCATTCTGAACTGTGACACGAGACAGCTCTCTGCAGGCTGAGGAACTCTGAGGGAGCCAAGAAGGGCTGATGAGACTCAAGTGAGCAGCGCAAGGAGTGTCCTGCAGCACCCAGAGGCAGGTGCCCCTCTCCAGGGAGAACACAGCCTCTTCCCAGCAGCTCTTTAATCCAATACCACATGAACAATTCAAATATTCATAACTATTTAGAAAGAGGAAATTAAAATGGCTTAAAGGCATGAAAAGCTTGTTTATGAAGCATGAATATTTCATTAGCAAAAGCACAAATGAAACCAAGCATTCACATAATATTTCCTCTGCTGGGATTAAATACAGTTTATTACCTCATGGGAAGCCAAACCTCTCCCACAACTTCAGCCCCAAATATGAATGTTTAAGATGGTGCACAAAAGATAAAGAAGTCAGTGTAACTATATCAATGTACAACAGACAGCACCCTTCATTCCAAAACTGCAACTGAGGACCATGAAGGAAAGAGCAGAAATCAAATGGGACCCACATCCCTGCTAAGAATTGTTCCCAATGGATTATAGGGACACCAATTCCCTGAAGACGGGGACAAATTAAAATGTTTGCTGAACCCCAGAACTTGTGCTTGTTTTTCCAGACCTGGAAAAGGAAAGGCAAACAACTCAGTCTGCAGATCTAGGCAGCACTAAATGGCAGAACAGGAGTTTGGCCTTTCAGAACTTAAAGGCTCTTCCCTGGAAGTGTCCAAGGCCAGGCTGGATGGGGCTTGGAGCAACCTGCTCCAGTGGAAGGGATGTGAGGGTAGAACTGGATCAACTTTAGGGTCCCTTCCAACCTCAAGTTGTGCGTTTGTAATTCTAAAGCACGGCCTCAACTTGCCACATCATCCAGAAAAAAACTGTTTTATTTGAGAGAGGCCCAAAAGGTACAACCTCCACACAACTACCTCAAGAAAATCCCTTTGAGATATCCCTCTGCAGCATTTAAAGCCCAATTCCCTAATTCAGTTTGCTCCAGCCTTTTTCTAGGACTGCAGCCCACGCCTCAGCCCTGCCTGCACAGCAAACACTTCCCCCAGCACCGAACACTTACAGCGCATTCTCAGGAGAACCAGATTTTCAGTGCAGATTCTTGATGCCAAAAATATTAATAATCATAGTAAATATTATGTATGTGTCAAATGTACCTGCAGTACAGACCCAGAAGTGCTGCCTTAATCTGAAAAATGCTGGGGTTTGTGAGATAATCGAGAAACAGTAGAAAAAACACTTTTGTGTGTTTTTATCTGAATACAGAACTGTGTTTCTATGAAATGCTGCTTTAGGAGGCCAGAAGTCACCACATGTACAAAGAGATAACTGCAAGGACCATTAACCCACAGTTCTTTGCACCACATCCTCAGGCTCAAGTGGGCTGGGATGACCAGGAACTCTGAGCAGCAAATACAGCCTTCCCCAGGGTTTCATGCTGGAAGTAGTTAAAAGAAGAGGAAAACAACCCCAAATTCATTTTACAATCATTACACATCACCAAGTGCTCTCACTGTCTTCCTTTCATGCATCCTTGAATTCTTTAATAACGGTGACACAAATCTATTGTGTTCCATGGGGGGATTTGCACAATGCTTATGAAAAATGAGCAACTCACTAATAATCAGGAGAGGATGAGTCAGGTGGCACCTGCTCCTGAAGCACATGTGGGAACACAAACACCACGAGCACACAGCTCACATCGGACTGCCCCAAACTGCCCTGATGCAGCACTGTGTCATTGTCTGCTTTTCCCCTGCATTTCTATGTGCTTTCCCACTCTCAGCCCTCCCAGCGATTCAGGGGTGCTGGGCTTGCCCACAGTGGGGCCCCCACATGATCCCATTCCCCAGCACAGAGTGGATGGGTCACATCTGACTGTCCTGGAACACACCTGAGACCCTGTGAGGAGTAACTGCTCTGAAGTGACTCCCAAAGTCATCCCTACGGCTGCACAACAGATAATTCAAAAACCCCAGTTCCCTCTTTGCATTCCACAGATCCCATTTTTAACATTCTGAAGTTTAATTTATTTGTCAAGATAAATGCAAGTTGTACAGAACAGTGAGTGGCCTTTGCAGCGTAATACAAAGAATCACCTGAAAAACCAGAATATTTCATACTTGTGGAAAACAACCTTCTTGCCTTCTTCCTTATGAGAAAGTAAATTAAAAATGGTAACTTTTACCACTTGAAATTTTCACTATGGCAAGAAGAAAATGCGGTGGTGCAGTTTCCTGCTTCTCTTACTCAATAGTTTCATCTACACCACAATTTCTGCAAAAACTGAGCAGCTCTGGCCAGACCAACACTCCCTTTCCACAAGCACCATCTCACTCCACCTGCCCTGGAATAGTCATGGTCATGTCAAGTCAAAACGAGTGAAATAAAGAGTTTTACCAAGAGCAGAGCATTCTCCCTTCACTTACAGGCAGGTAACACTTGAGTACAGATAAATACGTGCCTGCCAGTGGCAGGACCTGAGAGATGCTGGACACAAAAAGATTCCCTGTTTTAAGGAGTCTTTCAATTAATCTGATGTCCTGTGACTGGAATTGCCAATTACTGCTGCAGCAGTGCAGAGACGAGCAGGCACTCACTGAAGGAATGATGGGCAACTGCTGACACACAAACCACTCAAATATGCCTGTTTTAATAGTCTGAATTTATGAGCATTCCAGGAGCAATTGTCTGTTACAGTTTTGAAGGTTTCTATAAAGAAATAAAGCTACTGAGTCCACACAGACTGTTCCCATAGTCCTGCTTTTCTTTTTTTTAAATTATTCTGATGACTAAGAATCACAACCAGACACTGGGCTGAAGCACGCTCAGGACTAAGGAATTCAAGGACAGGATGACTTTTATTTACAATAAAGTGTAACATGCAATGACTGCTGAGTGTCCAGTGAAACAGTTCATTGAGTAGCTGTAAGACATAACCATGAAAAAGTACTGACACTGTGATATCCCTGCTGAATCACCAGTCAGACCTACAAATAACTGGACATGAGCACAGCAGCTGGGAGATGAGGTAGCAAATTCACATTGCATCCACCCACCTACCCAGGCACACTCATCCAGCCCATGTCAACACCACTAAATTCAAATACTACACTAATGAAAAGTGCAGCTTCACCAAATCTCTCTTTCCCACTAGAGACATCCTTGGGGAAATATCCTTGCATGCACCGAAACTAGTATGATTTCAATTCCACCCACATCTGGGCTCACTTGGGAACTAAATCCAGCACAGCCCATCTTGGGTCAGCCAGTGACCCCGAACAAAAATAGCTCTGGCAGAAAGCTGGATTTATGGAATAGGGTGGAGCCCATCCAAGTGTAAACTGAACAAACCCGCCACGGGGACTCAATGTCAGAGAAGCAGCAACTCCTTCCCTCTGCTCAGCACATGACCTGCACAAAGGGGACTCTGCCGTCTCCACAAGGGACATAACCAACCCTTGAGCAGGTCTGGAGTTGGGTCTGACACAGTTTCCTACGTGTCAGCACCAAGAGTTAATGGCTCTCCCCAAAGCAGTAAAATGTGAGCAGCAAGCGTTGCCTGAGTGTTGTAAAACACCAGCAGCGGGGCCGGGTCGGCAGCCCAGGGCCACCACTCAGCACCCAACACTCGGCAGAGCTCAGCAGCTTTACTGAAAGCCCACATTTTGGGGAAATTCATATCAGCTTTCCCAAACATCCCAGCACAGACAGGCCTGGAGGCAGGGGATGGCAGCAGGAAGGTTAGAAAAATTAACAATATCAATTAGCTTTTGACAAAAGCTTCTTCTGCCCACAGCAGAGACACCACATGACCTCAAAGCTCAGGCAGCACTCAGGGCCAGGTGAGAAGAACCCAAGGCTGAATTGTTGTCAGAGGATAAGCCTGGGTTTGGGTAGGTTTGAGTGGCAGTGACTGTGGCACTGCAGTTAAACAGGGCCTCCAAGGTGTGTCAGACACAGCAGGGATGTCCTGACAGCACCCTCAGGCACCATCAGCAACAGCACAGAGAAAAACATACACAAAGTGACACATTTATCGTAAGGATCCAGGACTGCTGGCTCGTTCTTCTCATTCTTTCATACAAAGTTAGCAAAGTCTGTCCCTGCAAGGCACCTCTCAATTCATTCCTAAAGGCAGCCAACACATTGATTTTTAAGCTATCAATCCATTTCCAATCCATTTCATTTAGATTTCTACTACGTATTTACCAAAGAATAAAACCCCAAGAACAAACTGTGATACACAAGTTTTCTGCTAATTACAAAGATACTGCGTGCAAGCCCTTTCCAATACAATTAGAATGTCATGGAGTGTACAAATGAGAAACAAATTTACACTTTTAGAGGCACTGCAAAATTCAGGTAAGTCTAACATCATGTTCAAAGCTCAACCATTCTCATTATGATTTTCTTCTATTCAAACACAAATGCCCTCTCTGCTCAAACAGAAATCCAAAATACAAAAGAAAAAAGGCATAAAGTATAATGGTTATTACACCTCACAGGATCTGAGCCCTGACCCTGCAGCACCTCAGGACACAGGTACACCCTGGCTGTAGCTCTGTAGCACAAAAATTCCTGAGCACTCAGTGGCTGAAGCAGACAGATCTTAAAATCTACAGATTTCATCCAGAGGAGGCATGACAATTGTCTGAAAAAGCTTAATTTTCTCCTTTCTCAGTAGTTTTAAGCCTGCTGAGGGAACTTAGCCCACCTCCCATCTATTGCCAGAGCTGCTCTCAGGTACATCCACCAACCCCAGGGCCCTGACAAGTCACTGATCCCAACCCTCTCCAGAACACAAGTGGCAGGAGAGGAACAGGCAGGAAAGCCGGAGCAGAACAGGAGTGGGACACAGCCAACAAGTCACATTTTTATCCCAAAGGCTTCCCCTTGGCAATTATCAAATCCTTGCACAAGCAGGGGCATAAGAGTTTATCAGGAGGAGCTCCCATGAATGTTTTATAACGGAAAGTGAAAAGCAGCCGCAGACTTAGGGTCCCCCGGCTGTCCTCTATCAGTGCTGCCCAGGATTTAGCTGTACTTGAGAGGGAACAGGCAGGAAAACACAGGTCTTCCCAGCACCCACCACGTCTACAAGGGAAATAAAACCATAAAGATCACAAAATGTTAACACAGCAAGTCCACACCAGCCAGAAGCTGCAATGCCCCCACGAGATGGAGCAACCTTGGACTTGGTGACTTTTATTGCTCCTTTTTTTTTTTTCCAAAGCAACTTAACAGAATGCCAGCTTAGGTGAGAAACCTGGGAGGGGGCAGTGGGACAGGTCACCAAGAGAAGCTGTGGCTGCCCCTGAATCCCTGGAAGTGTCCCAGGCCAGGTTGGTTGAGGCTTGGAGCCACCTGGGATAGTGGAAGGTGTCCCTGCCCATGGCAGACACGGGACTGAACGGGCTTTAAGGTCCCTTTCCAACCCAAATTACCCTGTGTTTCTGTGATACCGGGTAAGATTAACAACATACTACTTAGAAGTGAAGTTCTTAAGGTCCCTTTGCCCTAAAGCATTCCACGATCCCATGAGGGAGGTGGGCACTGGGGCAGGTGAGTCCGGAGATGAGGGAGGTTTTCCAGAGGGGGAACAGAGAGCCCCTGCAGCCCCCAGGGCTTGGTGCACCCTGAGCACCCTCATCCTCACCCGGCTCTTCCATTTCATAGAAAAATCCACACTTTTGTGCGGGTTTGCTCAGTCAGGGAAGGGCAGCAGGCGGGGGAGGTTCCGGGAGGGTTTCGGCTCCCTCACCCCCATCCCGACCGGGCTGTGTGCGAGGGGAAGCCCCGCCGAGCCCCGGGGCAAGGGGGCCGCGCCGCCCGCCCCTCACTCACCGCAGCCGGAGGTTCGCCATGAACTCGGGCATGGTGACGGCGTCCATCAGCACGAAGTCGGCTTTGCCGAACTCCAAACTCTCCTGCTCCGCCATGGCGGCCACTGGGAC